>JANHFK010003008.1:51963-63953 GCA_036250565.1 Sibynophis collaris | reverse complement strand
GCATCTGGTGTTAATAGCAGGGTGCTTTAGACCGCTGCGCCACCTCGGCTCATTCATGGTTCCCTCTCACTGTCCTTCCTGATTTTTATTTTACTATACAAAACATACATTTTTATTTTTCTTGTTTAAAAAATCACCACAAATATAAAATAAAAGGAATCTTGAATGCATTGTTATTTGTTCAGCTAATTTGCAGTCATAAACAGCCAAAATTGAGATTAGAAAGAGTAGAAATTCTTCATTAAAATATAGAATGGTTCATATAGATGAAGCATGTCCGGTATTAATTCTTGTCATTTAAAAATCTTTGCATTAATATTTTCATCCTGTGTTAGTAGGATAAATTCCCCTTACTATTGGGTAAACATTTAACAGGAAAATGGTATTTCTCTTGTGCTGTTCTTCCCCTCAGGAGGCACTTAAGTAGGTCACCTTCGTAATTTTCTGCTAATTTTAGAATACAATCATCACAATTATTTCCAAGGATGAAATTCTTATAATAAGATATTGTACATATTCTCTTCCTATGTTAATATTGCATCCTGGCTAAGAACTAATAATTAGTGACATATCAAAAAATTATCTGGATTAAATATGAATTGATGAAGGTATATACAGTATCTAATCACTACTCAAATTTGTTCCCTTTCTTATATTCCAACCGTTGCTTTATTAGTTGCAAATTTTAGAGCTAAGGGGCAGTCTTTTTCTTCAGCTGTAGCAATTTTATTCCTAGCCAGTATGGGTAATGGTGGGGAATGATGATGATTTTACAATATCTGGAAATCCACAGGTCCTCCAACCCATTGTATTGGAATAAAATAAAAAAAGACAACTTGGAAAAAGTAGAAATATCCTTTGGCTTAAACTTGATGGTCTATTTATTGTGATTCCCATTGCAGTTCTTCTTAATATAAATAGTATTCTTACATAATAGTTTGACAGTAAAGACTGGATTGATTTTTTTAAAAATTGATCTCATCCAGGTGGATATACAACATTGGTTAAAACTGGTATTGGCCTCATTGTCATCCCTGCAATCATCGTAGTGTTTCTTTTATACTTCCTGTTCACATCAGGTGAGAATCTTCTAATTTATTTGATCACTGTATTTCATTTTAGAGACTAAGTTAAATGTAACTCTGAAGCTGTAGGGGGAATGCAGAAGGGAAAGAAATCATAAAATTAGTAGAGATCTATTGGCACTGTACAATAGTATTTTCATTGAGTTTTAGGCAACATGTGGGGAGAAAGAGGAAAGGATTCAGAATTTTGAATTGGTACCAGATTACCAAATTGTGACATTGCCAAGGAGACTTCTTGTTTTTCATTGATAGGTCAAAGCATCAGTTAGAGATTCCTTTGATGTATCAAAGCATCACTTTTCTTGAAGTGAAGAGATGATCTTTTACTGTCCTTTGTGAGAGAAGAATTTGAGCTAAAAATACCTACTGGGGAAAAATGTACAAAACTTTTGTTTATAAGTAGGTGTACAATAACTGGTAGGCTGTTTATGGGATGTACTTGTTGTCGGGGTTGACATTAGGTTAAGGCCAAGTAGGTACCATTGACCAATTGTTATAAATATGGAAATCTTTGCATCAGTAGAAGATGGAGCTAAGTCAGTGTGGCCTGGGAGTTCCATATACTCTTATGCCAGCCAGCATTGTTTAGTATCCAAATTCTGTTCTATTACATTATACTGAGAGTTGTGAGAGTCTCCTTGGTGTAGTGATTGCACCAGGGTGGAAACCAGGAGACCACAAGTTGTACTTCTGCCTTAGGCACAAAACTACCTGGGTGATCTTGGGCAAGTCACTTTCTCTCAGCTCTAGGCAGGAGGCAATGGCAAACTCTCCTGAAAAACCTTGCCAAGAAAACTTAGGGACTTGTCCTGGCACTCTTTGAGAAACGAACACAATTGAACACAAGAAAAAATAACTGAGAGTTGTACATAAAACAAGCTACCCTGGGATTATTTCATTTGTCCATCCTGATATCTTTATCTGCTTCATACCCTGATGCCAGAGACATATTTGTACAAGTTTAAATTATTTCTTTAAAAGATCCTGACTTGTTCTATTTCTCATTTGTTTCTAAATATGTTCTTTTCTCAGTAACATTATTGTTCTTTCCCTAGTTTTTGAGAAGCAACCACTTTTTGCAGTTATTTTGCTAGCTCTGAAAGCACTTGGATATATAATTGCTGTGGCTGGATTTGCTTTGTGTGTGACAGGTAAACTATGTACTTTATCAAAGTAATATGTGTTACAGCTTGGTTCTGAAGAAGTTACTTAACTTTTATACTGTGGCTGTCACAAACTAAAACAAAATTACAACAAAGCATAGCTATGTGTCTATATCAAATTCAATACTTTTCAGATATTATCAACCCATATCAAATGCTTCTGGACTTCCAGTGTCCTAGTTAGCATGGGAAATGCTGGCCCTTACAGCTCAGCATCATCTTACATGGTCTTGAAAAGAAGGTAATAAATCAAAAGTGCAAATTATCGCAAGCATCACTGCTGAAAAGAATGAATACCTTTGAAGATTAGCTTAGCTGTAGCTTAATTTGGGCTTGCCTTTGTGATGCTGTCTCTGTTTTTTTTCCTTCCTTGCCCAATTCTTCCTCCCCCCCCCCTTACCTTCTCTTTATTCATTTTATCCCTCCCCCCCATTGCTTTCCTTTCTATCTTCTTAACCCATTCCAGTGTGGTCCTTCCATTACTCCCTTCCTCCCTTCCTTCTAGTTGCTACGTGCTATGGTTGTGCATGGCTTCAGTTACAGGAGGGAAAAGGCACTTTGCACAGTGGCCTGCATGTAAGCATCCATCGCATCTTCTAAAGCCAAGCATAGATTTTCCTGGGGTTTTGCTGCAGCAGCTGTTTGCAGCTGATACTCAACTCTGGGAAAAGACATGGATGCTTTAAGGAGCTGCCAAAGAGGACAAAAATATTACATTTGGCGATTTGTTTCTTTTGACCAAGATTAGTATATCTTTTGCATTGCTTTCATGTTTCCCACCTTGATTGCCTGTGTGACAGGTGGGATACAAATATAACAAATAAAGCTATAAATAAAGATACTGCCTTAATATGGGGCTACCATATCAGAGCTGTAAAATTCCAAATAACAGATAAAATTCTCTTTGCTGCCACCTAGTGATTATTGCACTTTCTTGAAGCCCAGATATGGAAGTTCTGTATAATATAAACTGTGAAGCATTTTGATACAATTTAAATAGTATCATTTTTGAGCTTACAGTTTTGTTCACTGTTGTGGACTACTGTATCCTGCTACCTGATGAATCAGCGTTCGTGAGAACAGATATGTTATCATGACAGATATTTTGTCATGCATGTCAGGCTTCCTTCATGGCATATATTTGTAAGAGTTTGAGTTCTCTTAAAATTCCAGATATGCCTGTCAGGCCTCTGGGTTGTGGGTTGCTTCTTACATCTGGAAATGTTTAATTGTTATGTAACTGTTTTAACTGATACAACCTTCCCTATACAGGTTAAGCAGTCTCTATTCTGCCATATAAAATAAAAATCTGTTAGTCCTAACTTTGATATAGTAAAGCCATGAAAAAAATCAAGCCTCATTTATGTGTATAATTTTAAGATGTCCTTGCATGTTCTACTATCATGTCTGAAAAATGCAAAGTACATGAGCACTGTAGAAAACATCTATACAATATTGTTCAGAGCTGGTGAAAGTACCAGCCCCCTCTTTCATAGTCTTTCAGCGCTAACTTAAATGCCCACCTTTTTTCTCTCAACAGCATGTCAGCCGAAACATGGAGGTGTTTTGATTGCAGGCTTAGCAATTATTGGTGCTGTAGCAGCAATTGGCTTAATTTACATTATTATTATTGGTAAGTAATTTCTGTAGAAAACGTTTGCTCATTTATTTCATGTATGATTATTTGACCCCAGATGATTCTGGGTAGGTAACTTTCCTTTAAAAAAAAACAAAAAAACAAGAATTATGAAAGAAAAAGAAACAGATGATCAGTATCCAGAAGGCAAACTGTGTAGTGGCACAATATTACTTCTGTGCCCCAAGGCTTGGATGTATAGCCACGTTTTCAGAGATTTTATGAATGTCATCAGGGTGGCAGCTGTATGGCTCTCTGGTGGGATGCTATTCCAGAAGGCAGGTGTTGTTAGAGAGGAATGCACTTCTTAGGTCCCAATAGATAACATTGTTTCATTGAAGGCATCCCACTCTGCCCAGTGATGCTGAATGGGCAGAAACATTCAGCTGTAACCCAATATAGTACATTCAGCATCAATATCCCGGCTGTATGTCATAGTAGACTTTTTATATAATAACTGTCACCTGGAATTGCACTTGAGTACTGCCATCACATGGGCATAATACAGCATGTTTATCATTGTGGGTGTCCTTGCATTCTGCAGCAGCTGTAGCTTCTGTGTGGCCTTTACAGACAGCCTGATGTGGAATACATTGCAGTTACCCATTTATGTGGTGACTAGGATGTGAGTGATTGTCTGACAACGGTCAGGAACAGGCCCCAACACAGTGTTCAATCTGTGTGAAAGCCCTCTTGATCACAGTTGCTGCTTGAAGTATATTTAAATATATATTTCAAATTAAGCTTATATGAGATATAAGTATTCAGTTAAGAAAATTATTGATTTTTAAAAGAGATTCTTGTTCAATCATTTTCTTTTTTTAACAAAACAAACAACTGGATTATAGCATTGTTTACGAATGAGGAAAGTTAATATGATGTGTGGCCTTCCCTATCATGGCACATCAGTTATATGTTATATTTACAAGGTTATTGTTTTTAATCAGTGCCCACAGACCATACTTTTTTCCTCCTGCATGCGATTCACATATACAGCAATTAAATCCAGTCAGTCATCTGGGGTCACATGGGTTTTTTACCCACATGGTTTAAATAATTATCATATATCTGTGCTTAGGCATATAAATATCTGAATGAATCACACTTAATATATGCTGTTCTACCACTTAGCTACGTTTCTTCTGACAAGAGATATTGCTTAATGAACATGCAGTTAGAAAATGTAGCCTCGGTTATTGGGAAAGCTAGTGTAGCACTGTGTGGTTGGTTATAGACTCAATAACACCACAATAGCACTTAAGACCTTTAACTGAATTAACAGTTGTATGATATATTTCATATGATTCACAACTGGAATATGCTTTAATATACCCTTGATCAGGAACATTTCATTTGCATTTTATTACTTATTTTTATTAATACACAAAATGCCATACGTTTACATTTGAATATTTGACGCCTCAAGCAATTAGGGGGGAAATGAGGAAACTTTATAATAGATTAGAGTGAAAGAATAAAAATTATGACTTTTATGTTATTAATTTATGACATAAATTAATTAAAAGCTGTCAAAGTTAAAGGAGGGTTCAACATCATTAAGAGAAGTATAGATGATCAGCTGATTGTGGACATTTATCCAACAGTCTAATATTCAGTAACTTAAAAAATTGAAAATGACTGCTGTATTATCGTTGCATGTAATGCCATAAATACTTTCTTTACTTTGCACAGAATTACTCTTTTTAATAGATTCAGATACAGTGCTAAGCATGATGTGCTATTAGCTTATTTTTTGTCATGAGATGACATCATAGTATTTTGTGTAGAGCAGGGCACTATGACTTGTTTAGCAAACCAAATTTAAAATATTGGATTAGTGTGTGAATTGCATCCCATTTTGTTTCTGTTCATAGAATATTTATATTTGTGCCTATAGAAAATGTTCGTAATATGTATGATGAAGAACCTGCTACGACTGGAGCTTTCATACTCAATGGTTACTTCAGACAATGATGATTTTCGTTGTGCATAAATCCTTACTGCTGCATAGATAAAGATCATGCTAGGTAGAAATATAAGCAAAGGCACAACCGTGACTATTTAAACAAGTAAAAGTCAAACAAGCACTATTTAATAGTGGCTGTTTAATCCTGAATTATATCAAATACAGAGAGGTACTTGAGTCCAGAACTATCTACTCAAGCATTACATTTAGAGTTACTTTTTAGTATATGTTTTCCATTAATTTATTCCTGCATTGCGTTGCTACGCATGTTTTTCAGTGAGAGGCATCTCTCATCATATATGATTGATTTGTATGCTACAATCTTCCAAAAGTGTATCAGGTACCTAATTTTATTTCTATTATAGTACAAAGAGAAAAAGGTGTACTATATTGGGTTAATGGTAACCCTACAACCTGTAAGTTATATATTTCCCATTAGGAACTTAATTATAATTATAATACATTTGTGCATTCAGTCAGCAGACAGAAGTATTGCAACTTGCTTTATTTTTGTTCAAACCACTTAATCTGTCTAGTTTAGTACTCTCTGTTGTAGTGGTGATCAGTTTCCCTCATGTTGGCCTACTAAGGCTAGAAGGAATAGGATAGTGACCAGACCAGAAGGACAGTGTGGTATTTAGAGTACTAGTATTAAACCAGAAGAACAATCAAAAGAAATCCAAACAATTTTTTCTAGAAGGAGACCATACTCAGTGTGCAAGATTGAATGGCTTAAGATACAAAACCTGTTTTGCTGTTTTTGAGAAAATTACATCAAATAATATTGGCAGAGTTATCAGTAAATTTCCATAGTGCAATCCATAGGTACGCTAGAGCCTTAAAATGAGATGTAGGATAATGTTGCTCATGCATGAAATAACTCTACCCTGATATAATCTATGATATAATTGCCCTCTGGAATATTCCCCTGTCAAAGGTGAGATCCACTCCCATACTCCTGGCCTTCCAGAAGAACTTAAAAGCTTGGCTCTGCTGCTTGGCCTGTGCCCCTATAGTGGTCCTCTACATTGAAGGGTGACTGATAGGATAGAGACAATTCTTTCCCCGAGGCTGCATATAATTTTGGTTTTAATTTTTAATTTTTATTAATTTTTTACTCTTTTTAAATTGCTTTTTGCATTTTTTAACCTTTATTATGTTGTAAGCTGGCTAGAGTCGCTGTAGTATTGAGATGGGCAGCATAGAAGTCCAATAAATAAACAAACACTATTTTAGTTTAAAACAGTTTAAACTAAATGCAGTTAGTCAAAAATCCAATAAAATTGTCATTTTGCTATTGAATTTCAGTGGCACAGTTTAAAGGAGCTTCAGAGAACTCAAATTGATGGTTCACATTTGATTATCTTGCATACAAATTCTTTCCAAATTCCCAGAGCTTTGCTTTATGTGGCTCTTTGTTCTACAGTAGAATTAATTTTGATGTCCCATTATTATGTCTTGATTTAAACAGCAAGATTTTAGTGTAGGAGGGTGCTGATAAAAGACTGCTTTGAAATAACAAATAAAGCAACCTAAAACTGCATTAAATAATAAATGATTTGAGCCAGCTTTGATGTAGAGAGTTATTGCTCTTATATGTAGTGCCAGCTGGAATGTAGTCATGGTTAGTTTAAAACTATTTGTATTCTGTTGTTTTGTTACAAATAGCTGCACCTAATGGAAAATATAAATCAAATAATTAAATTATAGTGTGAGAAAACAAACTTCAATCAACCGAGAGAAAAAAATCAAGGGTGATAGTCTACAATAAACATTGTTTGGTGTATTCCTGAAAGCCAGTTCATATATGCAGTTACATCATACAATGTCTGTAATTAGTAGATACTGTATGAAGAGATTTCACATATCTAAAGAACAACTTTATATTTTCTTCCAAAAATTCTTCTTTTCCCCTTCATTCATCTAACATCAAAAAGGGATGAAAAATGTGGGGTGATCATAGAACTTTGAGACTATTTTAATACAATATTAATTTTCTACCTGCATGCTTAGAATTCTAGGAGATATGGAGGTAAAGGATATTAAAGATTTACTGTAGTCTATACCAGAAATAATTGTTTCATGTAGTCAGATTAGGTAGTAATTCCAGGATCATCCTCAATTCCTGTATTCCAGTATCACTTCTTCCATTATTAGAATTGTTTCAGTTGCCCAGTTTTCTTCCTATGTCTTCTATAAGGTTGGAGTCCCAGTGTTTATGCTCCAGATACAAGAAAATGAACCTGTAGCAAATCATATCTGAGAAATATATGTTAACATTTAAAGGCTAAGTGTTTAAATCCCTTTTTGGAATCATCAAATTTCTGATAGATTAATCCTGTTTTAGAAAAATGATTGTAGAATGAGAGTTTGTTAGTTTTCAGTTAAGTCTGCATTCCTGACTTAGGCAATTGAACTATTTAGAGTTTCCCTTAACATTGCAGTGGCTTGTTTCTTACTTTCCCCCCTTAATTGAGCTTATGAAGGATGTTATATTGTAATAACTGAAAGATAGAAATAAACCCTCATTTAAAAATAATTAATGAGACACTAGGTTTAATTCTGATGATATCACCCATGCAAAGTGATTAGATATTTGTGCTTTAGTTATCTAATCAGAAAATGTGTTCTATATTTTTAACCTAGGTTCCAACTTGAAAGATCATCAGCCTCCAAGGGTAAGCTTACCATTAATGTATTTGGGGTGTCTACTTGGCTCTGGGAATTTGTAATCAGATGCTGAGCTTTCATAATTGCAGGTTGGTAGCAAGCAAAACCCACAGAAAACTTGGCAAGAATGTGTGTTGTCAACAACTGGTTATCTATACTTTCTTCAAGGATCTTTACTGATTATGTGCCATCAAGTCAGTATCAACTCTTTTGGAACTCATTAAACCTGGGTTTCCACATTTTTCATTCTACACTGAAAGAAGTCTTTCTGGCAATATCTTTTCTTACCCTGTTTCATATTGAAACTGCAAAATGCAAACTTGACTTGCAGCTTGATCAGTTATCCACTGGAATCAGGATGTTCTGTCAATGGGTGATCAGTATTATTATATTATTCCACACAGTAAATATTTAATGAAGTATTTAAAATTAGGTTGAATTATTGTCTGCATGTAATAAATTAATTACATATTCATTCATTCATTCATTCAATTTTATTTGAATCTATAAGCTATCCAACTCCAGTGGACTAATTTGTGTTGGTTTCTTTCTCCTTTTTTCCTCTGTGTCATTATACAGTCTCACCTATCTTTTCTTCTTCTTCCTTTTTATATTAAAACAATAAAAAACTAAAATGCCATTTATGGAGGAAATATCATTTAAAAAACAAAATCCAAAAATGTTGGAAAAATACAGTCATGCTAATTAATTTAGGGTTTGAACCCTGAAATCGCAATTGATTTGGTCATGCTTAGTTATTAAAGAATAGCTAAACCAATGTATATTCTCTAAGAGTGCTGCCTACTGTAATTCCTCACTCCATCCCAGTCTAACAGGAAGCCAATTTTGGGTGGCATGTCAGTGACCAAATCAAACAAGTAGCTAACCTAATACAAAGAAGTTGCATAAAAGCTTAGTTAAATGTGCACCTGACTAAAATAAAATTTAACAAATTAAATTAATGTGTGGATTAATTCCCTATATTTCTTTTCTTCTGCTGTGTATCTCTACTTCATAATTTAATTATTGAACATATTTCAAAGATTCACTGCTATGTTGATTTGGATGAACATTTGCATTTTTAAGATAGACATTTTGCTAAGTTTTGGATAACTGGTACAAGGCAATGCAAATAAGTTATATGTGAATTACTGTCTTGCGTGATCCCCTATCAATTCTTGGATGATTGAAGAAAGCCAGTATCACTATGAAGTGATTAGAAAATAATTGTGTGCATGTCCACAGTATTCCCAAGCCTTGCTTCTTGCTTTCTAATAGGTACTTTTCTGTACTACAAGATCTTTATGAACTATAACTTTAGATGTGCATATTCCACTATATTGAAAAATTATTCCTAGAAATGATTTATAGGATACAGCATGATTGCACAATAGTGATGGGTAATGCAAATCTATGGACAGCCTCAGAGGGTGTGCTAAACTGGCCATCCAGAAACAAACAAATACATCTGAAATTTTACAACATTGTTTGGTTCTTAATGACACCTCATGAAATCACAGGATTTGGAATTGTAAGCCATCCAGAGTCATTGATTGAGATGGGTGGTTACACAAATTAATTAATTAATTACCCTCTGAGGCTGTCCAATTAATTAATTACGATGCAAAATTTCCCAAGAGTACCTGCTGCCTGAGATGGTTACTGATGCCATCTCTACTGTCTTTCATCTATGCTGCCTTTATTATGTTCCTTTCACTTTGATAATTATGGAAAGATTGTTGAACCTGTGAACATCGTTGCAATCCATGTCTAATGAAATGCAAATAGGGTGTTCTAGGCCTTTTCTGTAACTCAGTGTACTACTTGAGTTTATTGTTATTAGTTTTCCAACAGTACATGAAAAAATAAGCTGTACTACAAATCCTTTTAATACCGGTAGTCCTCCACTTATGATTGGTCACTTAACAACCATTTGAGGTTACAGTGGACTTCCTCGGATATTTATGACTCCAAAGTACCAATGGCCGCCAGCCTCCCCCATGAACATGTGACCACATGTCAGGCACTTGGAAACCAGCCTGTATTTATAGCCAGTTGCAGCATTCGGAAGTCATATAAACTGGGTTGTGCATTTGTATTGAAAAACAGCATTTACTTCTGGTTTCCACCAAAACCAACCTGTAACAAATCATTAGTTTGCTTAATAACTGTGGTGTTTGCTTAACAACCCTGGCAGTTGGTTTGCGACCACAACATCCACTTTAAAAGCACTGCAAAAATAATAATAATTGCAAAATTGAGTTGGTCATATGGCTTTACAACTTCACTATTTACAAATGTAACTGGGCAGATTCAATAATGGTTGTAAGTCAAGGACTACTTGTAATTCAGTCATCAAACTTCTTTGGCTTGGTTTCTTTATTAGTCTGGCAACAAATGAATTTTCTAGCCATTTCTTTAAAGCAGGTGTGTAATGTGCAGTGCACTATTGTGGGTGTGTCAAATTATGCACTCAGACATAGGGGAGAAGTTAACTTTAAAATAGCAGAGCAGAATTGGGTTACACATTTCTTACACCTGTCCATGTCCTGTTTGTGAATCCATCTCTTCTGGCTTGCTTTAACCATAGCATGGTATTACGTCTGCAATGGCATTAGCCAAATCTTTGGATTCATTAAGTTTGAAATAATCCCTAAACCTGATTTCTAGTCTATTGTTACTAGTTTTCTAACAATACATGAAACCATAATCTGCAATACAAATCCTTTTAATACAGGTTTTGTGGGCATCCTGGTTTAGGCTAACCAGGTGTATTCTTTTCTTAAATGATTTATATCTTTATATCAGGAAAACAAGACGCATTTAAATACAATCATTAACTGGTAAAAACCTCAGTTTTTCTCTGTGTATGTAAAGCATGTGTGTCTCTGCATGTCTTGTCTATCAATATACCAACTTATTATCTCTCTGAGAGCCAGTGTGATGAAGTGGGGAGTAAGATTGGGGTGACCCAGGTTCTAGTCCTCCCTTAGCCAGACAAACCAACTGAGTGATTTTGAGCCAGTCACTCACTCTCAGCCTTAGACTGGAAAGTAGGAAACACATATTTACCAACCTTTACTGGACTAGATGAACAAACAGGCCGGTGGATTGATTCAGGTTGGGAAAAAAAAATACACAAATAGAAATTAGGCACCGAGATCTATTCTTTGTGTCTCATACAACATACATAGACAAACTTTAATCCAGTTTAAATAGTTAGTGCCTGGCCAAAATGAATGTGGTTAAATAAAGCATTCATAAGATTATTATTTTGGTATCCAGGTTATTTTTTTGGCCAGTTTAGTGATGTCATTAAAAAAACAATGAACATATTGAAATTAATTGAAATAAAAAGAAAAGGGCTGCATATTGGTAGTTTTCAATTACAGCATTTGTATATTCCCGATGAGGTCATCACATCCCTTTCCTTAACTATACTTTGGGGGGGGGGGGGGAGGAAGCTGCCG
>JANHFK010003008.1:34482-46797 GCA_036250565.1 Sibynophis collaris | reverse complement strand
GTTGGCCGCCCTGCATGAATGCGCTGGCCAACTGGTCTTCGGGTTTTTGGCAAGCACATGTTGCCAGCCAGCTGGTCTTCACATGAGACAGAGCACCGGAAACCCAAAGACCAGCTGGCCAGTGTGCATATGCCTATTTTGGGCCATTTTCAGGCCATTTTTCGGGCTGTTTCCGAGTCATTTTCCAGGCCGTTTTCAAAACATTTTTGGCTGTTTTCAGGGGTGTTTTTCAGGCTGTTTTTGGCCCCAAAAAAGGCCTGAAAATGGACCCAAAATGGGCTGTTTTTCGGGCTGTTTTCTGGCACTTGGCGCCCTTGAAGACCAGCTGGCCGGTGTGCATGTGTGTGCTAAGAAACCAGAAGAGCAGCTGGCGATGGTGCCATAGGTTCGCCATCACTGTTATAGGGTTTGGGAAACATGGATTTCCAACACATAATAAGGATTGAATGTATATGATGACTGGTACAGAGGTGAAAGGAATATCATAGGCTAAAGAACCTGACTGGGTAGTTGTATATGGAATAGGAGCCTTTTACATTTTAATATTAAGTTGTGGTTTCTACTTGGTATAACCTGCCATTTTGATTACTAAATCAAACAGTAACATAAACAGTCATGTTTGTGATACAAACCTGTGTACTATGGAAATATACAGACATAAAAAACAAAGATACATAAATTAAAATGACTGTATCCATCTTTGTTTTTATGTATGTAAGTTCAGTGTAACATAGATCCATTTCACTAATTTATAGCTATGAAACTGACTGCAGTGATTCAAACACGCAGTCTGTAAAATGTATTTTTCTTTACTGGCTTAATGGTAGTAGAGAATGCCATATTTGCCATCAATCAGCTGAAAGGAAAAATAATTGAACAAATGTTCATATTGTGTGTGCAGCATTTCACTCTGACTTGCTATTTACTTCAGACTTCATTGATTTTTATTTTATACTAAAGCCATTACATGGGAATCGAGATTAATTAAACTTTCACTGCGGCCTAACTAGTAAGTAATTAGGTCTTATGCAGTCAAGCAATTAATCAGTGGGATAATGATGAGTGTTTCATCAGTTTGTTCCACATGCAAATTCTTATTTTAGATTCAGTCAAAAAATAAGTTTATTTACTCAAACTTGGTAATTATAAAATTATCTAATTTTATAGTTAATTTAAATACATTTGCTGAGTCTAAAGAGTCATGCAATAACGTATATACACATTGGGTTTTAAATTCTTATAATATCTATTGAGGTTGCTGCATGCTGTCCTTGAAAATTGACAAACATTTAATCTGGTAGAAAAAAGAGCCTCATGACTCAGCATTAGATACAAAAACTTTCCTTAAATGTAAACAAAAAGCCTTTCTTCCTTTTATCATTCAAGATGATCCAGTATGTTTTTATCTTGTCACACATGAGAAATGTATTTAAATAAATGCTGGGGAAACTGCAAATAATTGTGAAAATTTTGTGCAAATTTACATAGAGAATTTCCTATGAAATGATGATGTTACAGTTGTCCTTTCGCCTTTCCTTTCATTCTGGAAATATAAAAGTAATTCATGAGCAAGATGCTCAACGTAGTTGTAAAAAGAAAGTAAACAAGAAAGCTCATATTTTGAATAAGGATTTTGTTTTTTTTTTATTTTCCAGCACTGGATATGAGGTAATTGAATCCAATTATGGACATGGAAACAAGTGGAGAGAGACTTTTGTTGATACACCGTGGCCTTGAAGATGCACTACTCAAAGAGAAATAAAATCAGGAAATTAGTTGTTTTGCATGTTTGGAAAAGTGCTGTAATGGCTCACCTGATGTAACTTTATAGTCACAGCAGCTGTAGTAATTTTAAAAGAGAAGTAAGTGTATGCACGTGAGGTTTCCCCCTTTTCCTTCCTTACAGATGGATCAGAGCAAAAAACCATGATGCTCTTGGTCCACTTTCTCTTTAGTGCTGCACTTCTCAGAGGATCTTGAAAATGCTGTTTTGCATAGAGACCAAACATCACGAGGGACTACTTTTGGACATCACAATCTTGATACATTGGCTGTCGTCACCTCTGGGCTAGGGTTTTTGTTCGTTTGTTTTCCATTTTGCTTTCAGTTTTGGTATCACTAAGCAACCGCTTATATGGAATAGCAATCCTTATATTTTAGAAAAAGCTGCAGTGCTGAAAGTCCGAAGGGGGTATGTGTTGCTCAAAGGTTCTCCTTTCCTGCCAGAACAATGTATGTATGTATTTATTTGCCGATCCTCTTGCCCGCCAAAAATTGGTGAACTCCAGCCCCGCTTAAAAAAAAAAAAAAAGTTTAGCTAAGCCAGCACTGGGATGTTTGAAAGTATCTCAAGGTCACAGAAGAGATTTCTAGGGGACCACTTATACAAATATTTGTACTGCATGATAGATTGTATGATTTTATTTCCTGAATTTTTATTCACTGTTCTCTAAAAACAACTGCATTCCCAATCTATACTGTCATGTGAAAAAAGTAAGTACACCCCATGTAAAGTTTTCTCTTAAGATATATATGGAAATATCAATATTTTTCTTAATTTAAATAATATATAAAGGTGACTTAAATGAACTTTAAAAAAAGGAAAAAATGACTTTGCAATCATTTATTTCACCAGAAAATTAAAAGATATGCCATTTTCTTCTATGAGAAAGATTAAGTACATCTGTGGCTCTAATACTGTACCTGGTAGAGAGCCCTTTGACAGAAACAACCTTGAGTTAATCTTTTTTCAATCATTTACTATTGTCTGACATTGTCAGTAGTATCTCCACTCCTTTTTAACATCTACATGAAGTTGTTGGGTGAGGTCATCCATCACCATGGGTTGAGGTAGCATTAGTACACTGATGATACTCTGTCTCCACCCCTAGTGACCCACGCGATGCTATTGCTGCTCTCTTGCAGTGCCTGGAGACTTTGGGGTCCTGGACGAGGGACAACAGACTTCGGCTGACCCCTGGCAAGACTGAATGACTTTGGGTGCCTGGAGCCCCAAAATCCGAGACTTTGACATCCTTAGGTTGGGGTGGCACTATCCTAGAGGGACCCAGCCTGTAATTTTCCAGTTCTCTTAGACTCATGACTCCTGTTCAAAAAATGGGCAGTCACAGCTAGAAGAACCTTAGCACAACTTCAGGTTCTACACCTGTTGCAGCCTTTCCTGTCCCTGTGCTCAATCATTCAAGCCCTAGTCATCTCACATTTGGACTATTACCACCTGCTCTACATGGAGCTACCCATAAAGAGCATTCTGAAGCTACATCTGGTGTACAATGTAGTGGCACAGGCAGCTTTTGGGACTCCCAGAGTGGCCCATGTTGCATTGCTGTTCTGTGAGCTGCACTGGCTGCACCCTCCCCATTCCACCACCATCCCACTCGCCACACCACGAGAAGAGGCATGCTGAGTGAGGTCAGCTTTCATCGCCTTGACTTTCCAGAGCTTGAAGATCTGGTTCTGCCAGTTCACCTGAGGCTCCAATGGGAGAAATTCATACTGGAGGTGGTTGATAGATTAACAAAACATCCCACCTTCTCCCTTGCTCATCCTACTACTTTCCTCTCTATCTTTTAATTAGAGCTGATAATTTGTATTTTTATAGTATTTTATTCTTTGTTATATACATGTTTTTGTATAGTTTTATTCTTTTTAATCTTGTAAGCCATCCAGAATCACCTCATGGTGAGATGATCAGCAAACAAATTTAATAAATAATAGTACACTCATGTACTTTGACATCAATCATACCAAGAGGTACATGTACGTCATGCAGTAAAATTCTGGGGTTCTTAGAAACTTCTTTCAGCATCTTGAATTCTGCTCTCAGGCTGATCTTGTGGAAACAGCCTGGGCTAGCTAAGCTGCCAATTATTTAAAAACTGTTCCACCTACAAATCTTCTGAAAATAAAATCATTGTTTGGTGATCTTTTAAAATCCCTTTCCAGACACATAATAGCAATAGCACTTAGACTTATATATCCCTTCACAGTGATTTACAGGCCTTTCTGAGCAGTTCACAGAGTCAGCACATTGCCCCCAACAATTTGGGTCCTCATTTTACCCACCTCAGAAGGATGGAAGGCTGAGTCAACCTTGAGCCTGGTGAGATTTGTACTGCTAAATTGCAGGCATCTATAACTGTCTTTATGAATGCCTCATAAGTGTGAGGATACCATATACTTCAGTAACAAAGAGTAAATCAAACGGAATCTCTGGGATTTAAATAGGAGAGGCTCCTCTCTGTCCTCTCCAATTATTTTCTAATCATTTGCCATTTTTAACTTTAAATATTTGAGGTAGTACTAAATGTAGGCTAGCTCTTATTTTATGTTTATTTAACTTATGCACTGAACTACAAAATGTAAATGAGGTTTGATATTTGTTGTAGGATATCCCCTTTATCACTATTGTTGAAGTGAAAATGAAATATACTCTATGTATATGGAAATATGTTGAAAAAGTTAAAAATAATAAATAAATAGGGTGTACTTACTTTTTGCATGACTGTATTTTGAGATTTTTATGATAAATACACAAAGAAATATATTAAAAGAAACAATTTGTATAAGCTTTATTTATGCCTATATAGTATAAATATGAGTGGATGTGGTCTTAAGTGAACAGATATTCTTAGTATAACATTCTTTTTTTTTTAATAGAAATTAGTTTTTATTCCTAAATAGAAGGTTGATTTTCAACAAATTCAGATGGTCACAAAAGTCCCGTTGACCCATTTGCTGTTAGTAAATCTGCTGTATATATTGTAATTCTTTGTGTTCTATGCTGATCAGTATTGTAGTCCACGTATCTTTTTCTCCTTTCCTCTTCTTTAAAATACTTCTAAAGGCAAGGGCCAAGCTGAATATTAGTTGCATAAGTCCCAACTTCTGTACTGTTGAATGTAGTCCTTTAATATTCATAAAGCTAGGAATCAACCCATAACAGTTTTGATAAATCATCCTTCCCCCATTTTTTATAGCCTGTGGTCATGCAAACGTATGGTTTGAAATATGTAGTGTTCTCATTTTTACTACAGGTTGCCAAGCATTCCAGATTAGACTGCAAATTCATAAACTCATATTATGATTTATGTGATTTTGTAAAGGCTTTATGCAAGAGGATTCAGGGAACTGTGTATCTCTAGTCTCCATGCCCTTTAAAGTGTTCTGAAAGACATTCATTCTACTACACGGTGCATAAAAAGGCTTTTCTGGCCCTCTTATCTTTCTCTCTCTCTTACTGAGGATTCGCCTACCATAAATTCACTGCAAAAAGCAACTGCTCTATTTTAATAAATATTCTATTTTACTGACTACAGGTAATCCTCGTCTTACAACAGTCCATTTAGTCAATGGTCAATTCAAAGTTACAATGGCACTGAAAAAGTGACTTAAGACCATTTTTCACCCTGTTGCAGCATCCTCTCCCCCCCCCCCCCCATGGTCACGTGATTTATATTTGGATGCAACTAACTCATATTTATGACAGTTGCGGTGTCCCGGGGTCACTGTGATTCACCTTTGTGACCTTCTGACAAGCAAAGTCAATGAGGGAGCCAGATTCACTTAACAACTGCAGTGATTCACTTAACGGATGTAGCAAGAAAAGTCATAAAATGGGGCAAAACCCGCTTAACAAATTTCTCACTTAGCAACATAAATTCTGAGCTCAGTTGTGATTGTAAGTCAAGAACTACCTGTAGTTAGTTTTCAGTTACCTCCCTTATGTAAATCCAGATCAGTATACTGAATCTACTTCTATTTGTTTTAATGTTTAGTGGAAATTTGCTCTATTTCCTTATAAGTTTTCAGAACAGACTCTTGCTACTTTTCCCCCTTATCAATAAATTGTATTTCATACAAGAAAGGTATAGTGTTTGTTTTATTTTAATTTAGTTGTATATTTTCCTAACATAGTCAGCATTCCTCCTTTTATCCTTGTATTACAAATAGAAGAAGAAAAAGATGGCAGAGTGTATAAAACCTAAATAGCTAAAACTATTCTATCTCCTACCATTCCATGTATCTCCTACCTCATCTGGATTAACTATTCAGTCTAGCAATTAAAACAAAAACTTCTTGAAAGTTAGCATACAGAACAGTCCATATTTTTATTCAAAATCATTAAAACACATAGTCATTAATGTGATGATTAATACCTTGTTTAAAACTAAAATAATTCAGTACTATTGTAAAATATTGTATAACATTACCTGTTTGAATTTATTTCAAATCACGCCTGAGAAGTAAATTCCTTGGCACTACGGGCATCAGGGCAGAGATCATGAAAATGAATTATTCCAAGTGTGAAGTACGATATCCTGTTTGCCACATCATGAGGAGAATGCTATTATGTGTTTTAAGTTATTGAAAGCTTTTAATGCCATGTATATTAATGTTTCAATTCATGTTATGAAACTTCTTATTTTTAAAAATTGGTTTTAATTATATGTCCAATTATATGTGGAGTTTATGAAAGGAATAAATTTATTTGATGTGATGGTTGTCAATTCGAGCCCTTTAATGCAGATCTTTATAATACAATATTTCTTATGCATTATTTATTTATTTTAAAAACACCTTAAAACTAGAGATCTTTTACAACAGCTTTTAAATGTAGAGTTACATAAGCAAATGGACATAAAAAAAAAACATCAGTCGCTAAGGATGAAATAACTTATTTGTGCAACAGCCTGTATAACTTTGCCATGTTGGATCCAGGACCTTGATGCTACCATCTCCCTTCTCTGTTTGGCTGATTCCATTTTTAATTCTTGTATTAAGAATATTAAATTGGAAAATCTACATGCTGGAAAGGGGGAGTTCCTTCTCATCAAAGGTCTGTGTGGTGTTTTTTGTTTTTTTGTTTTTTAAAAACATTTATTTTGTGAATAGACAAATCCTTTTGTAAGAGCAGCAATGAAACTAATTACTCTGAGGAAGTGCTTGAGACCACAAAAGGAACTATGTTAAGATTTACAAACAGTGTTGTGGCAATCTTTGATTATTGACTGGTCTCAGCTTTCAAGGAATCAAAAAGTATTATTTTGGTATTCTTTAACTTTACAGAATGTGCATAGGGTTATTTTGTGTTATAATTTGTATATGTGTCCTTCAAGTTCTCCCATAGCAGTGCAGATGAACATGACAAAACAGTGTAACTATAAAATGAAATCTGACATAATCACCATTTATATTCCAAAGCAACTAAAATCAAGGATGATTATATATTCATTTTAATTTTCAATTTCTTAAAATGTGACTGCAGACAGGAACATTTTAACAAGGCGTTGAAAATAATGCACCAATCTTGGCATTCCAAGAAAATGGCCTCCCCTTTATGAATAAATTCAGCACTTTTTTCAATCTAGTATCCTTCAGATTAAGCAATATAAGACCATCCAATGATCTTCATGCCTATTAGCTTTTTAAATGGGAAATGATACAACAAAATGCACTCTCTTTACTACATTGGTTATACTGTACAGGAGTTTCTATTTTTCTATTCTATTTCTATATTTTGTAAAAAACCACACTGGTCCATTGTTGCCCAAATAGCACTGTATTATTAATTGGGAAACTGAGGATGGGGAGATGGGATGATGAGTTTCACTTACCATCAGTCTTAATCAATGAGAAAAAGTGAACAAAAATACTTTTTTTCATGAACAAAAAAACAAGAGTTAACCTTAAAAAAAACTGCAAGGGGATGTGAAGTGATGGCCAGAAGGGTGGATGCTGGATCACAGATGATTTTTCTTCATCCCTTTCTGTTGAAAGAAAAACAATACTGGAAATGAACAATTGGTTCATTTTGGGTAATGTGTGTATATTTCCAAGCTGAGATGTGCTGCACAAAACGTGATGTGCTAGGATGAATGTATTTGAAAGATATATTTGGAGGAAATCGGTCAGAGCCAGGAGTGATGCATACCCCCATCCTGCTCTTTCCAGACATTATCCAAAAGCATGATCAGTGCCATTTCTGTTCCACATCCAAGCCTGAATACCAGCTGAAAGTCATCCATATAATCCAGAGTCCATTGAAACAGCTTGTGCAATTACTTTCTCCACAACCATCCCTTGAAAAGGGAAGTTGAGTTCCGGATGAACATTGTTCAATATGGTGAAATCCAGAAATGGCTTCTTGAGGAAGGATCAACCAATGCCTTCTTATGAGGAGAATTAAAGCCCAACTACATGTTACACAGACACATGCACAGAGACAGCCTCAGCCAACCAGGACAGGCCTGGATCTAATGGGCAGGTGACCGAGCTCACAATCATAAAAACCTGGCCACTTCCTCAGGCCCAACAGGCTCGAACCATTCCCAGATAACAGAGTAATACTATGCCTCAGGCAACTACGCAGAACCTGAATCAAGTCTGTCATAAACAGTATCTGGAAATGGATTTGAACATTCATTCCCCTTGCCTAGAACATTGAATCTAGATGCAATAAGTGTGGAGAGATATTGACACTTTGCCACTCTTACCACCACAAAGTAGGTCCTAATAGTTTGTACTTGCGTTTGGTTGAGTTCATCCTTCATCAACCAAAGGAACACTCTAGACATCTCACATTTCATTTCCCTCAGTTCTTTCATAAACCACAGAGTGATGAGATCCATGGGAAGAGTGAGGATGCAAGGTGCGACCCGATCCAAGCCTCGTCCGCATTCCAAATAAAGACCAAAGCCTCTGTTGGACCATGCAGCAGATTCTCAAAAACAACCTATAGCTCCCTCTGGATCCCATTTGGGTCCGTTAGTCATCAGAGGTAGACCAATTTAATCTGCTAGAGATAACCAACCTAATCATAAGAGATGGATAAATTTCCCATTGATCAAATTATAAATGTAGGGAGGAGAATCTTGGCGATAATGTGATACTTCAGTTTCCCAGACCAATTCAGTCAACTTTCCTAAAGTTCTGTAATATTCCTTACTGTTTCGTTTTCAGAAAGGTGAAGGACAGGAGTGATTGATCTTAATAATAGAGAAGAGCTGATTCAAGAGTAAAAAGTAGAAGAAATTTTGGAAGTAGGTAGTAACCATGTCATTTTGGAATTCAAAATACTACCGAAATTGGAGAATGAATGTGTATGAATACAAGATTTCAGAAAAGGTCATTCCAACAAGCATAGAGAAACACTAGGCAGAATCGCATGGATGGAAATTCTCAGGAAAAGGTCCTGGGCAATATTTCTAAGTAGGATACCAAAGATACATTTGCATACACTCAGAAATGAAGAATGGGTGGAAGTTTGGTAAACTCACATGTAAAACATAACTTTAAAAGGATATGCATAAGAAATAAAAAATGGGTTTAATCAATTATAATAACTAAAGCTCAAAAGGAACTTAAGCTAATAAGGAATACTAAAAACAACCCAAACTGGGGGGGGGAAAGTGTGTGTATGTAAATAATAAAAAAAGTGTTGTCTAATTCAGTCTGGTTCATGAGAACTGGATGTTAAATTTTTGTATATATTGTGGCTAAGCCAATTTTTTCCTGCTCTGCCTGCCAGAGAAGGAAAGCCTGGAGTGTATCTAATAGGAATTGGGCTTACACATGTAAAGACGCAGCCATAACAGGAACACATGCTTGGCTTTCCAGATAGTTTGCCCAGGCAGAGCATGTATTTAAAAATGTATTTATAGTTTAGTTCTAAACTGTACTGAAAATAAAAGGACGTAAGCATATAATGAATAATTTAACTTTCATTGATTTCTTCTTAATAAGATTAGATGTGTGCAATTCCAGTTTATGGTTGAATAAATCATAACTAAATTGTATACATACAGTATGCACCTACTATATACCTATTAAATTCAATGGCAGTCTGGGGACAAAACTATTATACATTAAATTCTAACTAAGAGCTCTGGCCAGTACTTTTAGGGTTGCAACTGGTGTCTTTTAATTTAAACTGTTTTAATGATCTATGTATCATGGTATGTACTATAGCATATTTATTAGAATATTAAAAATGGGAGGAAGTTAAATGAAGAAAAGTTTCTAAACAATTATAATTTCACCATTTACACTCAAGCTATTTTGCTGCATGTCTTCACTTCTTGACTAAATCAATTTTTTAGCCTTTCATTATCAAGAAATGTCACCTACTTAAAAGGAAATCTATATATGAAAGGATTTTAGTCTTCCATTCTAAAACTACTATATTATTCAAAAGTTCTATATAATGGGTTCAAAATCGCGGTGTTATGTTGCCGTCACATGATGTTTCGCAACATTTTTCCCCTTTGCGGAGCTGGGGTGGGTGTGGCCTGTGCATGACGCATCTGGCCTGCGGTCTGCCAGTTTGACACCCTTGTTTTAAATTAACTTTAGTCAAACTGTGTTATTTAGAGAAAACTTGTGAATTTGTATAAAATGTTATTAGGTTGTTTAACCAACATTAGAAATAAAGAAAAAATAGCTACAGCAAACCCAGTATTTTAAAAATAATAATAAAACAGTTAAAGAACATATCTTGTGCAGTTGTATGACTCAACAAAGGTTTTTGGCAACCAAGATTGAATGAAGACTTAACATTCTTTAAAAAATAATGAGTGTAAGATTTAACTGTACGGTTATCAACTTTGGAAGTAATTGGACAGAGCAGAGTGGACATCATATAATGGATGCTGAAGGTAAGAGTTTTGACCTCTGGAACCACTAGGACCCCTGAGTGTTAGAATGCATAAATATGGAGTAGAGGACTTGTGACCATCTAACACTTGCAGATAATATTTAAGTGAGGATTAATTGTCCTAAATTAGAAAGGTCTTGGACTTTCTAATTTAGGACAATTAATCCTTGTGGAGGTGAAATCAATGGCAAAGGAATGAATTAGGATAATTTATCATCAGAATTATCTCACTTAAATGTTATCTGCAAATATAATTTATTCATACAAGTTTAATGCCAATGACACTTGTAGTTATCTGATAGTAGCAAAGGTAACAGTCCCTGTAGACCCTGATTCTGAGTTCTGTCTCTGAGTCAAGCCTGACATATAATGCTTGGAACATTAGCTTTAACTCTTCAAATTGCATTAGGGACACATTTTGGGGAACTCAATCCTAAGGAAGGGTTTTGAATTTAATATCAAGATGGTAAGAATTTCCTATATGTAAACATATTTTTTTTACAAGTGTATAAAGTTTGGCTTAGGTGATTGATTTTAGGACAAATCCAAACTAACTGTGGGACTTCAGCAGTTCCCTAAATACATACATACATACATACATACATACATACATACATACATACACACACACACACACGTTTGAAACTAGTGTCAAAAGTAGTAAAACCTTTGAGATGTCATATTCAAGAGCTGCATATTTTTAATTTGTTTTGATTTTGGATATAATTCCTATTAATTTCACCCAATATTACTAGGAGACAACATTGATATCTGTCTCTAGATATTCAGCTAAGAACAAATACTGTACAGAAAATAGTTCTGTAAAATAGAGAATACAGAGAACTCAGTCAATAGATTTATTCCTTAGGTTCAACCTAAAACGAATGAAGTTTTATTTCTCTGTGTTAAACTGGATGTTTATTTGTATTCAAGAAAGCCTGCTGAGTTTTCACTTTTCTTCTTTTTTGAGTCAGGGGCATAGCTTTCCTTGGATAAAGAATGAAGAAGTAGTTATAATCACAATAGAAGTCTGGTATATTTCAGTATCACATGCTGCATCAGTAACAATAAATCAGTTCTTTATAGAAATTCAGCTGCCAATGTACCCTGCTTTGTTTGTCTTTTCCATTAGGACAACAATATTGTACTGAGGATAATGGAATGACCTGAGATTCAAGTCAAAGCCAGAGTGTATGTATATTGATGTTTTGCTATTCTGTGCTGTTCAGCAGGACACAAAATAGAGAATCCATTAACAATAGCAGAACCATGAACTTCCAGGCTGGTATAAACAGTCTTATATTCCATTTTTAAAGGCGGCAAAGCAGAATCTGATATTTATGGTCTTTCTGTCTTCTAAAAGTTCACTCGAGTAGAAGTAACTAAGGTCCTTTTTATTTAGTTATGAGGAAATTGAGTTAAGAGTTTGTGAAAACATAATCTTTTGGCTGATGTTGGATAAAGGTGAGAAAATTCATATATCTCATGAACTAACACACTTAAGCAAAGGATATAAATAATAATAAATAATAAATTTTTATTTTTATACCGCCCTTCTCCCTATTGGGACTCAGGGCGGTGAACAGTCCGATAAAATACAAAAAACACAGAAAACATACAAGTAAAAACCCCACTTAAAA
>JANHFK010003007.1:158029-168636 GCA_036250565.1 Sibynophis collaris | reverse complement strand
CAGTGGAACAACTTGCCTCCAGAAGTTGTAAATGCTCCAACACTGGAAGTTTTTAAGAAGAGATTGGATAACCATTTTCTGAAATAGTATAGTTTCCTGCCTAAGCAGGGGGTTGGACTAGAAGACCTCCAAGGTCCCTTCCAACTTTGTTATTCTATCATTATTACAATCCCAGAAATCAAATGTCTTGAACAGCTAAGTGGACATCTTAATACAACATTATTTTTCATTGCTTTAAACAAAGACTTTTGATTTGGATAATACAGAGATTATTGTTTTAAACTCTTGTAATCAAACATACTGTAACACTGGAGAGAGAACAACTCATACGTCTTAAAGGCTTATATGGGGTGAGTCCTAAAACTCCTATTTTTAAGATTATTTTAATGGCTTTTTTCTCTCTCTCATACCAAATATAATATCTGAAGTAATTTTTAAAATATAATCATCAAAAACTGCACAGAATAGAACATTATTTTAATTGCAGGTATTCTGAACTTGGAGTGATTCACCCTTCTGAATGTTTGCACAGTACACATGAATGCCAGTGCTATATGATTTTCTTAGTAATGCTAAATGGGTGCATGCCACATCTGTAAAGAGTCATATATAGAAGCATCAGATATCTGGGGTGGTTGAAAAAAAAAAAAGAGATACAGGAAGTCCTCGACTTACAACCACAATTGGGCCCAAAATTTATATTGCTGAGCGAGACATTCATTAAATGAATTTTGCCTCATTTTACAACCTTTCTTGTCACAGTTGTTAAAGTGAATCACTGCATTTGTTAAGTTAGTAACATGGTTGTTAAGTGAATCTGGCTTCCCCATTGACTTTGCTTGAAAGAAGGTTGCAAAAGTGATCACATGATTCTAGGATACTGAAACCATCATAAATATGAACCAATTGCCAAGAATCTGAATTTTGATCATGTGATCATAGGATGCTGCAATGCTCATACGCATGAAAAATGGCCATAAATAATTTTTTCAGTGCCATTACTAAATGAACTGTTGTAAGCTGAGCAGTACACCTGTACTAGATTTGGGTGTATGAGCACTTAGAATGATTTTTTGAGAAATAACATGTTGTCCACCTTTAACTATCACTTTTCCCCCTGTTCATAAGGTACAGCATTGTTTCCACTGAAGAGGATGGGCACAAAGTCTCCTCCCTTGGCAGCCTTAATGAGCACAGTCGTAATGGGAAAGGTCATGCCCCTCGACGGAAACGACGTAACCGTTTTGTCAAGAAGAATGGCCAGTGCAATGTCTACTTTGCTAACCTAAGCAACAAATCTCAACGTTATATGGCTGACATCTTCACTACTTGCGTGGACACTCGTTGGCGTTACATGCTCATGATCTTTTCAGCAGCCTTCTTGGTCTCATGGCTATTCTTTGGTCTGCTGTTTTGGATCATTGCCTTCTTCCATGGTGACTTAGATGTCCCAGGTGCAGGAAGTGGTTCTGTTGCTACAAAATTCTGCATCAAACATGTCAACGGGTTCTTGGGAGCTTTCCTCTTCTCAGTGGAGACCCAGACCACCATTGGTTATGGTTTTAGATATGTGACTGAGGAATGCCCACTAGCTATCATGGTGGTTGTGGTGCAATCCATTGTAGGCTGTGTTATTGATTCTTTCATGATTGGCACCATCATGGCAAAAATGGCACGCCCCAAGAAAAGGGCCCAAACCCTACTCTTCAGCCATCATGCTGTCATCTCTCTGCGGGATGGCAAACTTTGCCTCATGTGGCGGGTGGGGAATCTAAGGAGGAGCCATATTGTGGAAGCTCATGTTCGGGCCCAGCTTATAAAACCCTATATGACAACAGAAGGTGAGTATCTTCCATTAGACCAGAGAGATCTGAATGTGGGCTATGACATCGGCCTTGATCGTATCTTCTTAGTGTCTCCCATTATTATTGTTCATGAGATCGATGAGGAAAGTCCACTCTATGGGATGGGCAAGGAAGAACTGGAGAGAGAGGACTTTGAAATTGTTGTTATCCTTGAGGGTATGGTGGAAGCAACAGCCATGACAACTCAGGCTCGTAGCTCCTACTTGGCTAGTGAGATCCTTTGGGGCCATCGTTTTGAGCCTGTTGTCTTTGAGGAGAAGAAACATTATAAGGTGGACTATTCACGTTTTCACAAGACTTATGAGGTGGCTGGAACCCCTTACTGTTCTGCTCGGGAATTGCAGGAGAGCAAAATTACCATCCTGCCTTCACCTCCTCCACCTCCTAGTGCCTTCTGCTATGAGAATGAATTGGCTCTTGTCAGCCAGGATGAAGATGAGGAGGATGACTTGGATGTTGGAGTAGATTTGGGAGGAGGTCCAAAGGATGATGCAGGAGTCATACCAATGATGGAGTTTGGGAGCCATATGGATCTGGATCGATTGCAAGTCTCCATTCCTCTGGATGCACTCTCATACCGTAGGGAATCTGCCATCTGAACTGCCATTTTGCTTTTCATCCCACTTATATTCCCTAAATGTTTCCTTACTGCTCTAGCATAAGCTTTTGGTTGGAAAATCCCTACTGTACTTCTACCAACTATTGAATATATATAGACATGACACTTGCCTGATGTTGGACAATCCAAGCTCTCTGCCATGCAGTTATCAATTGGTTTTAAATATCCTGAATTTAGAACAGAACCAAGGTCATTTCTCCTCATTTTCACACTTCTCTTTTCTGTGGCTTAAAACTGTGACAAAGCAGCAACAGATGTGACACACTAAGATAAGATGGAACATGTTTTGCTAAGCTGCCAGCAGTAGCAGAGAGACCAATAATGTTGCTGCAGGACAAGGAAACTGCAAATATTAGCAAGCTAAATGAAACTGGTGTTTCTCAGTGTCATAGAGAGATCTAATTTGCATGTATATTATTTGTTGCATACAAACTCTTCAGGAGAAAATAGCTCTAGCTTTCTCCATCTTCAAACATGTACAGTTAATCTCAGTCTCATCCTGGTTCTTGGTATCCATGACTCCCTAAGTAAGTTAATACCAAGTGTTCTGATCCATTTAAAATTTCTGTTCCTTCCCATAGAAATGCAAATAGGGCAAATCAGAAATATTTGCAAGAGGAGATGTTACAAATTGAGTCAGAATTCAAATGACTTTTAACTGGTCCTTTCTAAGCAATGCAATCTATATGCCCACTTCACCTTCCAATGTTCTTCTCTGGAAAATTGATTTGGAACTGTTTATTTTTAAATAAAGTATACAATTTAATAAAATATAAAAGACTGGAAACAAAGTGGGGAGGGGGCCTTTACTGCATAATGCTTTATCTACTATTTGCTTAATGGTGGTGAGTTACCTTTCACCTACTAAGTGCCCTCCAGCTGCATTGAACTGCAAGTCCCACCATTCTCAGTCTGCATGGCCAATGACCTAGAAAGAGAGAGAGGGAAAAGTTCAATAATTTATGTCTGGATTAGCATCTGCTTGATGGTTACATAATTCAACCTTAATTGAATAATCATGCATACAGTTGGAGGAAGCATCTGTGGCTTTTCAAGTGTTAATGAAGTACTACTTGCAATATTCTTTTAGTCCTGGTTGGCTGATGGCAGTTGGCTTCCAACATGACCTGGAAGTTTACAGGCCTCCCGTTTTTATGATAAAGGTTGAAAACATGAAACAGTGTTGACTCTAGCAAACACAAACGTGAAGCACTGGAAGACTCAAACTCTAAACATGAATAACGTAATATACATTGAACTGGGGTAAAATGAGGATAGGAACAATTCATTTTACACATACCACACACAAATGAATTTTAAAAAGACAACAAAAATTACATTAGCTTGGCACAGTTAAGAAATCAAAACAAACATTATGGATGTGTGTGTGTTTTTTAGAATTGAATGAACTGAAGAGTTGAGGTGAACAAGAATTTAGAGAAGAAGAAAATTAATAATGAATAAACAAAAATAGAATGTTATTCTAAAAGGGGCACTTTTATAAATTTTAACCCATCTTTTATCTAAGTGACTAATTAGAAAAAAGTAAGTTTGTCTTGAGTCAAGGTCAACCCTGTGTTTTTCTTGACGATCATACAAAAGTGGTTTGTCTTTTTCTCTTGACTTCTCAGTCTAACTTACAGCCTTGGGCCTTCCTAGTGATCTCTTACACAAGTATTAACCAGATCCAATTCTGCATAACATTTTGAAATAAGATTAGCTGATAAGTCATCACCCAAATTTTTCATTAATTAGGCAATAAACATGCACAGATGCATATTTAAAAATAATTGCTATGTTTTAAAATGTAACAGTTTAAAAAAAATGTAATACTCCTGGTCATTGTGGGAAAGAATGAGACCAGTATGAATAGATGACCTTAAAGCTTTTGATATGTCTCCCAATTGATCTTTATGCTGAAACTGGCCTTGAAACACTTTCATGCAGAAAATTGTTCTCTGACAGCCTTTTATAGAGAAAACAATAGTATCTACTCACGCTCATCAAAGATCACTTGGCCATACCCTTTTGGTTATACATTGTTGAAAATCTGTTGTGTTTACTGCCTTAAAATTGCCCATTTTTAAAATCAGATTTGGCTCTGTACTTTTAATAACACTAGATTGAATTAAAATATTTCTTGAAAAAAGTAAACAAAGATTCCAAAATACCAAATTTCCAAATATTCAATATGTCCTCCTTTCATAATATGCTCCATTTTTGTAATAATGAATGAAGATATTAGAGTCATCAATGAGGTTAGCTTAACCTCATTAACAGTTAACAGTTTAATACCTGGAAGAGCATTCGCCCATAACAAGATTTGGACATTAACTGCCAAAACTTTGATTACTTCTGTTTCTACCTCTTTCCCCCTTTTCCAAATCAACACTGTTACATTGGTATACAGGATTTTCTTTTAGAATGCTGATTTCTATTCTGAAATAAGAATTTGAAAGAAGGTTGTACAGTATGGACATGCAATAATCAGAGTAGCTCTGTTTCCTCAGATAAGCATTTTCCATGACATGGACCTGATCTTTGAGACAGGTAGTTATTACTGGGAGCTTTGGAATAGATAGAATACATCTATTCTTAGGGCATGTCATGTACATTTTGATTCAGGCGTTAGGAGCATTAAAAATCATATCCCTGTCTAGATAAGACAACTTTCTATGTTCTTTTCAGATGATGCAGGTTTTTTGCTTATCTTTCTGAATATGCAACAGCAATCTAGCCATTTTGTCCAGAAAGCCTGCATTCCAGTTATAATTTTTACTATCAATTGTCATTTCAAGAACTGAGTAGCAGTCTATCATTGTTCAATTCAACTATTAAAAAGGTCTCACTTTGAACACAAAAACAGTCAGACTTCTTCATACTTCACACTTTATTCTCTTCATCAAATGTTTGTGTAGTTGGTAGTATATTTTAGGAGGATGACACGAAGTTTCTCTCTCTCTTTCTCTCTCTCTCTCTCTCTCTCTCTCACACACACACACACACACACACATACATGGAGACATAGAGATACAGTTCCCAATGAAAATTTAAAACTATTTAAAGGTTTTGTTTTCTTTTTTCCTCAGAAATTTCTCAAAGAGATGTGAGTCAATATATTTAGCCCAAATTTCTAACCTTTTAGAAATGCACAAGTTCCTTTCTATTGCAAACAAAAAAGCACATATTTTCTTACCGAAGTAGGACACTTCTGCAAAACGTCATTATTAATTACATATCCAGTACTAAAATTGCAAGAATCAACCTGAAAACTGGGAATAATAATCATCTGTTACAAATTTCTGGAACTGCACCAAACAAAAATGTGGTAAAATTCATGAGCTTAGTCTGGGATGAATTGGGAAGCAACCATTAGTGCCTGCTCTGAATACAAAGATTAAAACGGTAGAAAGAAATGAAGCACAAAGTTCACATCTGTTAATTTCTAATATTTTCAAATCTAAGTATTCTACATTTCTAAGATCCCAAAATTATTTCATAACAACTGGAATGTCTGGAAAGGTTTGCTGGGGGGAGAATTAGGAGTGAGGAGCCCAACGGCTGACATTGAAACCTAACATTCCCTGGAGGAAACTTCCCTCACAAATGTCTGCTTTTACTTTTTGTGCTTAACAGGTTTGAAAAATGTATGAGAGGGAAATAAAACATAGATTGATGAGTAAAGATTAATGACTTCATCTGGATATCATGAAATTATTGCAATGAGAAATTGGGACTTGTATTAAGAATCCATTTAAACAAAACCAGGTAAAATTAACAATAACTATTCCGTTTTTAGGGGTTAGTTTTCCAACATAGGCTGGAAGAGGTTATGATAAATCTTGAAAGCAATTTAAAGGTGTCTTACAAAGACTAAATGGGGACATAATTGACTGTGAAGAGGTAACCGAAAATAGGCCCTGTTTCTGAGAAATCATGACACTTAGAAGATATGATCCACAACAAAGATGGTAATCCTACAATCATCCAAATATTGTGAGACTACAACTTCTATCAAGTTAAACTTGACTAATAGTCAAAGATGACGGGAATTTTACTATAAGAACAATTGGAAGGCCAAAGGACTGGAGGATATAAATGTAACAGCTTATGATTCACCCACAATTGATTCAGATGGTAAGTAAATCCCAATGGCCATAAAACAAAGCCTCCTTTATCAACAGTTGATTTAACTCTGTGCCACCAGGCCCTGATTCTCACCCCTTCTTTTCAATAATAATTTTGTTGTCTACCTGAGGCCCTTTTTTCAAAGACTGGCAGTTGCACTGTTTCTAGGCATCGTACTGCAAAGTAAAATGATGGATTGAGAAGCAAAGAATCTATAAGTGAATCAGAAGTTCAGGGCCCATTGAGAAAGGTGACGAACGGAGAAAGATGGGTCTCAGAAGAGAAAAAGATGAGTCTCAGAAGAAGCACTAGAATATCAGGCAACATTCCTATCAACTGCAAACATTCTGGACAGAGATTGAACCAGCTTTCCACATTTGGTCTCTTTCCAGCTAGTACTACTGGTATGATTCCCATAATTCCTTCCTAATGGAAATTAGTTTTCAGACATCTAAAGGATTCTTGGGTAGGAGAAGCCTTTCTGATCTACATTAATAATATTCCCAGATCAAAGGGTTCAGCTCCCAGAACCTGTCATCAAAACTGTATTATGACAAATATGACAAATGAGGAAAATATAAAACAAACAGAAAGACAAAAGGCCTCCGATGAACTGCCCAAATATTGGACCTTCCATTCCCCTTTTTAGTAGCATACTGCATTACTATCATACCCTCTAAAGCTCTTGGAAGCCAGAACAAATACTTTTCCGGCCCAATATGCAGAAATTAAATTAGCCCCAGCCCTGTTATAGGAGGAGGAATGATGAAATTTATCTTGGCTGCTTGTGTTTCAAAATTCAGCTCATGCAAACAAAAAGAACATTATGGTACAAATGAACACATTGAATGAGGAAGGAAAGAACAAGGTACAAGAGGGTGGTATTTATGCTTAGTTAATCAAGAGCTTGAGCTTGTAAATGTTTTTCTGCCCGGAAGCTTGTTGCTGTACATGGAGGCCTGCAACTTCCTTCCTCCAGGCTGCTCCTACAAACAGAGGTTGATGGGAGCATCATGTAAGCCAAGGTTTAATTATGTTTGTTCAATAAGCCATAATTGCCTGGATTTGCATAATGTGATGAGCATGGTATTCTAATCTCAGTGAATAGATTTGGCCCACATGCTAAACCAAAACCAAACAAGCCACATAATCACTTACCATAATGTACAACAGGCTAACTCACTGCTCACTGCCAGAGTTCGATCCTGACTGGCTCAAGGTTGACTCAGCCTTCCATCCTTCCGAGGTCAGTAAAATGAGGACCCAGATTCTTGGGGGCAATAGGCTGTCTCTGTCAACCTATTTGAGAGAGAGAGCACTATGAATGGTATATAAGATTAATTGCTAGTGCTATATCTATTTGACTAAATTAGTGTGATGAAATATAGTAAGGAGGTGGATTCCCAGAGATAGGGAGTGCATTCCAGAAGAATAAAAGGTAACTCAGTCTGGATCTTACATCTGTGAGGAAGAGGGTGAAGATAGCCCTTCTCTATTTTACAGATTATATTATAGATGCAGATAGTAGAGTCCTCAGTCTGGCAAGATGTTGTCTATAGGTGTGAAAACAATAAAGAACTGATTTTGGAAGAATCACATGTCATGTTAGTTTGGGGTCTTACAATTAGTATTATTGGGTTCTGGTTTTGAAAATCCCAATCTCTATTATTGGACAAAGTCCATAAATAGGTACAATTTTATGGTATATAAGTGTCTTGAGTTATGTTCTTATGCACTGTACAACAGGCTGCTTGAAAAGATGTCTAGTGATTTTTGGCTTGCTTATGATAAATAATAGTAATAATTCTAATAATAATAATAATGTGATCAGTTTATTCGGAAAAAGAAAATGTTTAGAGAAAAGCTGCTTTAAATGTCATTAATAGGATTCAACCAATCCAATTTATTTTGTTCAAAGATCTGTCTAATTAACAGAAAGAAAAAGGAATAAAGTAACTTTAAATATCAGATAAAAAATTCTTAAAGAAAGCTATATAAACACTTTTCCTCCATGGAACCTAAAGTCAGTAGTTTGCAGATAAGGATAGCACTCTTGCAATGTTGTTTAAATGCTATTAAAACTCTTGTATCTGTAACCATTATCTTGGCAAAATAGTGGATGTAGGACAACATTTTTTTCAACCAGGGTACTTCAAATGGGTTAACTTACAGAATGCATCCAAAATCTGGAATCCATGCCTCCTATGGAATTTAAATTTGGCAACATTTATTAAACATTTTATGACATTGAAATTATCATAACATATTTTCTGACACAATGCAAAATTCCATTAATCATTTCCTGTAATCAACTCCTGGTGTTTGATTGTGCTGTATATGACATGAGCTAATTTGAATGCAGATACATCTCTGAATATCTCCCTGAATTTTTAAGAATTTTTCAAGTACATTAGAAGTTCTGCCATTGTTGAAAATACTGAGGAATTTGATAAGGAAATATCTCTGAAAGGATGACCCAATGAGTCACATTTCTCTGGTGTGTAATAAAAATGTTCATATTTGAGGAAATAAATTTAGCATGAATTCATCCAACTGAACATCCAACATGTGATAGATTGAATCAAGGATGCTAAGTCACAAGGGTATGTAAGAGATGTAATATTACAGGTTAGATGCTATCTAAAATGTTCTATTTATTCTCTAATATATTCATGGACCAAACTAGTTTCATTTTGGTATTTGATGTCTAAAAGTCTTTTTCTGATTATTTTTTAGCCTGAATAAATTCTAAAGGTATGGAAAAATCTACAGATGGGCCACATAAATTTACTCAAATCTGTACTCATGAAGATTGAAAGTGGTCATATAGGATAAGGGGGGATGAACAGAAATAATGTCATTTAAGTCAATAGTTAAATATTAACAGACATGCTTCTTGGTTTCTAATTGGTAAGTCTCTAATCTCAAATAACTGCAGTTGTCATGTTGCAATGGATACACAAGTAGGTGCTTGAAACACAGCTCTAGTAAATGCACTTTGCAGAATTTCAAATTGTTTGTAATTGGGATAAGAAGCCATCTGTGAACTATAGACCAATAGAGCTAAAGATCTGGCATCAAATAGTTTCAAAGTTTCAGGAATACAGTTTCCACCTTTCATTCAGAAGGGGAGCTATCATGAACATTAGTAGAATTGTATATTTATGGGAATAAATGGCACACTAGGAATTTACCCATTAACATTAAATATCATTACAAGTGCCACTGATGTTTTTTGTATTTCTCTTTTACTGTTTTTCCTCCCTACATGCTAATTAATTGTTTCATAATGTAAGGATTGTGTTAATGAAGTACCTTTTGAGCCTTTTGAGAGTGTGTTGAGTGATGTAGGAATCCCTAAAGGCCTGTCCTCCACTTAGCTGTACAGAATCTTTAATTATGTCTAATTTTGCCAGTATAAGCCAGTCCTCATAGAGATGAACTTTCTTTGATAACAGGTAATTTATTTATGCTGCACATATTTAACAGATTATTTAACTACAGATATTTCTTGTTCCTAAGGACACAGAATCAATTTATTTGGTATTCCATCATTTACATTCAATCTGTTGGAAATATCAGCAATTTATCCTCTAGAAATACATAGCAATTGCAATTGGTGATACCAGCATGACATCTAATGGGAGGCAAATGGAGCTGATCAGTCCCATTATGATGTCAGTTCCTACTAATCTCATCAGCCTTGATCCAACTACAGTGCACAGAAACAGATATCTTAACCTGATGAACAGTAATGACCAGGAACTTCACTTGCCTCAATTAGAAATTGGCTTGGTATTTATAAAACACTCAGATAATCCTCAAGCAAAGCAGGAACTTGTTTTTCTAGGAGGTTTTTATTGCTCCAGCAGATAAGAGATGTACCACTCAGCATCTTCCGTATATAAATTTGATTGTTAGATGATAGATAGATGATAGATAGATAGATAGATAGATAGATAGATAGATAGATAGATAGATAGATAGATAGATAG
>JANHFK010003007.1:14346-25085 GCA_036250565.1 Sibynophis collaris | reverse complement strand
CACCTCCCCCCCCCCCCACATCTCACCAACCACACCAGCATTTCTGTCCTTTTGGCTCCCTTGTATCCTTGCAGGAAGGCAAGCAATCCCAGAACCACATGGTTCTAATGTTGCTTGTCATGTCCTGCAAAGAAAATAAAAACAAAACAAAAAACCCCAAAAAGCAGCACTAGAAGCACAGCCTCACTCCTGAAAGGACTTCCTGCAAAGCCTCATGAACAGTTTGTGAGGCTTTTCAGGTACACTTCCAACACAAACTGCAGAGTGCACACTGTACCTCCGGGAAGGCTGTGTCATTCCGGACATCTCTGCTGCCATCCCAAACAGCATCTCCCACACAGTCTCCACATTTGCCTGGAAAGCCATCACTGTTCTCCCTGGCCTCCTCCAACAATTGAGAGTACCACACCTCACCATCCTGCATCCTTTTCCTGGCCAGGCCTGACAAGCTCCGTTTGGCAGACCAGGGACTGGTACACTACTGTACTCACTGTATCCAGCTCCTGGATCTTCTTCCTCCAGCATCAGGAGGAAGAAAACAGTGGTGGTTAGTGAAGGCAACGATGGTGGCAGAGTGCAGGGCTCCCAAAATGCAGATGGGGGCATTGAATCACCACTGTGGTTGTAAGTGCAAGAGGCCAAACAATTGTAACATTGGGCACTGGTCATAAGTCCCTTTGTTTACTGCTGTTGTAACACTGAATGGTTGCTGAATGAATGGTCACAAGTCAAGGACTACCTGTGTGTAAAGATCTGTTATTTTTGGTTTCATTATACAGGGAGTCCTTGACTTACAACCATTTGTTTAATGACCATTTGAAGTTACAATGGCACTGAAAAAAAGGAACTTATGATCACTTCTTGCACTTAGGACCATTGCAGGATTCCCCAGTCACTTGATCAAAATTTGAGTGTTTGGTTAACTGGCATGTATTTAGAACAGTTGCAGTATCCTGCGGTCACATGATCATCATTTGTGACCTTCCCGTAATTAAATAAAAATAACGCATGCAATTACTACTAATTAAACAGCAATATAGTATCTCTGACTACAACAGGGAAAGCTGTAATGAAGTGAACTTTGTATCAGTTAATCTGTGTATGTCCAGGGCTGTTGTTGTGCCATGCTGTTCAATACAATGAAAAGTCCTTGCTCTTCACCTGATTTTCCTTAAACGAGATTTGAACTCAGCAGTCCCAGAAGATGGAGAATTGTCCTCTGAGGCATATCGAAGTCTTTTGGTGAAGTAGGGTGAGTATTCTAACAAGAAGGCTACTACTTAAAGATGAAGAAGTCATGTCTGTAGTTCATAGTTCTATGATGGTTTAAAAATGAAGACGACATAGTAGGACCAAACTGCTAAAGGCTTTAAAGGTCAGAATCACTACACTGAACTGTATCCAGCACCCTAGAGAAAATAAAATCCCAAAGTAATGCCATAATGAAACCTTGTGATCCTACAAGCAACAAAAGACTGGACCGATGTTTCTCTCAGAACAATAAGTGTTCAAGTGTTTTGTTTCAGAACAGCTATTTCTACAGTATAAAATGGAGGATCTTTCGTTATAATCAATTATAATTGAATAATATAACTGAATAATTATAATCAATCAACATTGGTCTAACCAATATGCTATTGGGTCACCATTTCAGAGATACAGAATTTCCTTTCCTAAAGAGAGACATGGAATGACCAAGGATAGGCAAAAAAGAAGTGGGAGCAAGAGTGATTTCCCGCTGGCTTCCCCAATGAGTTTCTTCATGGGAATTCTGCAGGGAGCATCAGAAATCTTCCCTTTCTAGCAGGCAGCTAAGTGGCTGCTGGTGGGTGGGGAAAGGTGCAAGGGATTGCAAGACTTGCTGGAAAACTGTTATAGAACCCTGAAAACACAGATGACCTGACTGTAACAGTAGCCAGTAGCATTGAAAAAGCCACAATTTCCCCAAATTTCATTCTCTCAAGAGTGATGGGTCCCAGATTTTAGACACTTTCTGTAAATTAGTCCATTTGAGATAACCTTATTTCAACAGTTGCCCTCTGGTGCACTATTTCACCCAGTTAAAGATCATGATGAGAATTCTAGTAGCATATAGATATATTGGATTTGTACTATTACTAAATCCCAAAATATATCAGATTGCGGTGTTGAAACTTCATCTTTTAAAGCAGGTTATGGGAAACTGTTTCAACAATAAAATGTTTTCAGAATGAATGGGCTGTTTTCCAAAAGCACTGCAATTTACTTCTAAAGGGCTCCTATTGCTTCCTCTGACAAATGTTTGAATAGCTCAAGGCTTGGCACTTGGATAGATCTGTTTGAGTCTACCTTTTCTAATGTTGGAGTACAGTACATCTGTAGTTAGCATGCCCATCATGGAATGCTTTACAGTTTTCTTAAAGAGGTCTGTTGTCTTTCCCAGCCTCAGAAACAACATTCAATGTCACAAAGCAAGAACAGGAATATTGTGTAGGTAAATATCTAATATTCCAAATTTGCACCCAGACCTGCCTCACCTCTAGACATGGCTAAGAAAATGTTGCTATTTAAACTCAACCAACAGGTTCCATTTCTTCATACCAAACCAAACAACTTTGTTTTGTTTTTTAAACACTCAGCTTCATTCTTACATAACAGCAACAAAGTTAAAGATAGGAATCTGTGCAAGTAAACTCCGGCTTTTTGGAGGGATGAAGGCGAGGTTACAACTCTTTAGCTGTATGTACTAAAAGCTGGAGAGGCTGTAATTTTCATGACTAACATTAGTCACTAATTTGAGTAAGAATTGCCACACCATATATAATCATGCAATACAGTATCATCCATGTGTAGGAAATTCATTTTTTATCACACTGATTTTTATCACACCTTCTTTTATCACACTGATTAACAGAACAAACTAAGGCTATCTGAATGGTGCCCACTGGTACCAAACTGAATATAATGATATTAAATATATATTGCATGATTTTGAAACACACAGTTTGTTGAGTAAGGCTACATTTAGACATCACTTGTAAGTAATATTTATACATACACATATATCACAATGGTTGGGTGCATAACACAACACAAACCATTTTATATCATAATATGTTGCGCGAACCCAAGCTAAATCTTTAACACTGTTGCTGGATTAATGTTTGTGTAACATATTCATAATTGTAGAATTTAAACACAATCATTGATAATCACAGTGATAAGGTTATAAAGATATCTCTGCTAAATTGGTGACAAAGTTCTACTATATACTACTTCCTGTGGGAAGTACATTCTCTTGTTCAACAATCTTAACAATTGGAACTGTGTTTACAAAACATTCCACTCTGAAAGGTGATTCGATATTTTATCATGAAACCCCAACCAACCTAATCAGTTCAACAAATGATGACTCCATTATCATGCATTAATGTGTTGTAAAACATAACCTTTGATTTTCGAAATATATAGGCACAATTGATAACCTTACCCTCAATAAATGTGAGGGTTAATATCAATCACAGACTTTCATTAGATTTTTTGTTTTGCAATGTTCAATTGCAGGTGCAGCTATTCATGAGTTAATGTAATGTATTGAGACAGTTTACAAACATTTTGTTTCTCCTCCAATATACCAGTTTCATGATGCAGAGAAGGCAAAATACAGTATACTTATTTTAAAATTTTCCAATCCTTATCACATTAAGATAATTAGAAGTATAAATTCAGGGACTCTTCCAATCAGGTTTTTGAAAGAAAATTTACTAATTTACAGTCAAATGTATGTACAGATATACCTGGTTTTTTTACTATACTTAGCTTTATTGCACTTTTCAGATTTTTTTGCTCCAACAGCAAAACGATTATGACTCACTGAAGGCTTGGATAATTACCATTAGCAATAAAATATTTTTAAATTAAGATATGTGCATCTTTTTAGATATAGTGAATACTTTGTAGACGTTAGTCTAATATAGGTATCACTTTTATATGCACAGAAAATCAAAAAAATAATGTGATTCACTTTATTGTGATATTGACTTTATTGTAGGGGTGTGCAATATTTCTGAGGTATGTCAGCAATTATATGATTAAATTAAGATTCTCCCAACTGATTAGACTAAAATTTAATCAAGTCAACAATTTTCTTCCCTACCAGTGACCCAAGATGCCTTCAGAAAGCTTAATATTGTAAATTCAAAAGCCTCTTTTCACCAAGCACACCATACCCAACAGTATATGGCCATTAGTAACTGATACTCTATTTGAATTGGGCTAAATTATTTTCAAGAGGTTTTCCATTTCTCAAAACTGCTGAACAGACCCTTGATTTGGCTCAAGTTCTATCTATATACTTCACTCTGCAGTATTTTAGAAGCGTTTTGCCAATATTTTTTACAGATGGTCCTTGACTGACAACCACAATTGATCCCAACATTTCTGTTGCTAAGTGAAACATTGAGTTTTGCCCCATTTTACGACCTTTCTTGCCACAGTTAAGTGAATCACTGAAGTTGTTAAGTTGGTAATAAGGTTGTTAAGTGAATCTGGCTTCCCCACTGACTTTGTCAGATGGTTGCAGAAACTGCAGAAGCCTCAAGGCACTGCAACTGTCATAAATATGAGTCACTTGCCAATCATCTGAATTTTGATCACATGACCATGGAGATGCCACAAGTCATAAGTGTGAAAAATGGTCAGGTCACTTTTTTCAGTGCCATTGTAACTTCGAATGGTCCCTAACTAAATTGCTGTAAGTCAAGGACTACCTGTACTACCCATAAAAGACGCTATAGCGCCTTTAACTCGAATCTATTTTAGCCTGTCTCAGTCTCCCGTTAGCAGAGGTAGCAGATATTGCATTCAGTGGAATTTAGGCTTTGCAACCTTCGCACCAATAAGAAAACTTCCTTTTTAAAAATCTATATCCCGCCTTTCATTCTGAGAGTCTGTATTCAGTATCTTCCCATTGTGATCATCTGTATACATTTTCTCCCATGCTTCTAGCTTTTTTTATTTGCTCTCGACTCAACGCGTCGTCAACGTCCCGATACCGTAAACACGAACACTGGGTAAGATGGAAGCAATACTCTACGCCCTAAAGCCCCCCCCCCTTTACAAACATGGCGGCTTCGGTGCTACAGTATTAAACTAACATCCGCCCGGCAGAAAGATGGCTGACCTGCCTCCTCCACGTCCAGGCGTAATGGTCGTTCGCGCGTAACCACGTCGCCCTCTTAAGAAGATCCTGTGAGTCGACAACGAGGCGGCAGTTCGTGATTGGTAGAGGCGCGATCACGTGAGGCAACTGGGACTTTGTTGGCGGAAATAGCTGGGTGAATAATAGCTAAGTAGGAGGTGAGTATCTATGAGCCCTGCAGCTCAACGAAGGAACTTCGTTCGGACGACTTTTCGCATATTATTCCTAGTTTCCTCCCAACTTTCCTTTTAAATATCTTCCAAAAGAAAGCCTTTTGCCGTTAGGAAAAAGAAAATTGTGTTAATCTATTGCAGATTATCCAAAGATGCCTCCATAGACACTGATACAGCTTCAATCCGTTATTTGATTCTGGGGTTGGAGAATGATAATACTTCGATATAATCCTTAATTTCCTACAGTGCGAGTTTATCTTCCGAAGGAAATGCTGAGTAGGGTTGCTTCTTTGTAATTGTACAATCGGCAGCCACTCTAGGGATGGGGACTTTCAGTTTAACCACAACGAAAGGTTTGGAAGATTTTTATCTCCTGCAAAATCTTAAAGGAAAAAGAATCATGCCAAGAAAAAGGGTGATTTATACAAAAAACTGCATCGATTGTATTTGCATATTGTGGTTAGCTAGAAATTAGGTTATTTGGTTGGCTTGGTGAGCTATATGAATCTAGTTAATTGTTTTTTGAATAAACACATGTTATTGTTTCAAAGGCTTTTAAGTGACTTCAATCATTCCGACGTTAAGCACAGGTCACTTAACTAGAGAAAACACAACGGTTAGTATTTACCATGTCTTTGTTTGAAAGGCTAAAAGTATTGTAAAAAGCACCTGACAGTATGATTAAAGTTTTACACTGATAATCACTGTTGCCATATATATCAGTCTTTTCAAAATTTAATTTAGGGACATGTGAATTTGCTTCGTTAAACAAGAGTTAGATAATTTATTTCATCTTGAAATTGATAAGAACTTCCTTTTTAAAAAAACAACATAGAAAGGGTTATTTTAATGGGTTCTGAAAGAGTTCTCAACTTTGAAGGGGGGAGGGTAGTGGTACAGAATATGTACCACTAAATTCACCAGTGAGGAAATATAGCTCTTCTGATTTGGAAAGTTTTCCATTTGGTTCCATGGTATTCCTTTTAACATGAAAAGCGAGTTTCTGAGTTACTATAATAAAAGCATGGATATAATTCAAAGTGTGGAAATAAAGACAAATGGAAATATTTGTGATGTCAAAAATGCTTTATCATAATGTTCCTTAAATGTTTTCCCTTGTTCCATTGTGATGCAATAATAATCTTCCCCTAGAAAGATGCAAGGTTGATTAGTAAAGAAACACAACAAATGCTACTCTAAAAATTCCAAATTTAGCTTTCAAGACTTTGCTGGGTTTTTTTAATATTGTTGAATTAGATTTCACTTCTCCTTTTCCCATGTATATTTTTCTAGAGTAAATAGAAGACTTCTATATTATTTCTTGGTCTTGTGAAAGTAAAACCATAAAAAGAAAGAAGTCTGAATAAAAATTAGGCACAATTGTTTTTGTCATTGATTTGTATACTCAAAACAAATCTGTAATATGAATCCTTGGCATAGAATCATTTTTTAAAAAACATATAAGTCCAGCATAGATTATATTATGTTGTACATTGCAAATAAATGTACAGTGCTGAATTTGCTCAAATATACCAGAGATTGTATATGGCGTCCCAATGTTTGCATGCCAAGGAAATGTATTTATATATAAATTAAAATTATTTGCCATTTTTTCTTACAAAAATATTTATCCTGAAAATTAATAGAAGAAAGTAGAACATAATTATATAAATAGTAGCTACAGCAACCCAATCTATCTTTAACATTATTTCAAATAGCATATAATCTGCCAGTATGTTTTTGGTTCAAAATTTACTTTAAGAAAGCACTCAAATTATGTCTCTTAAACAGTAAAATCTACTGCATACTGATTATCTTTTTTTCATGAAGAACTGCACCATGCCACAAAATGCACTGATAAAAGTCATTGCATTGGAGAGTAACTTTATGGAAAGTTTACTCCCATGGAAATGAGAAAGGAAGACTTTCACCAGTTGAATGACAGAATGATTCTGTAGAACAGGAGTGTCAAACTCGCCACACCATGTTGCCATCACATGACATATTGCAACGTTTTCCCCCTTCATGGAGCTGGGGTGGGTGTGGCTTGCGTGTTACACATCTGTCCCATGGACTGCCAGTTTGACACCCCTGCTGTAGAGTATAGTGCAAGTAGAAAAGACATGTTTTCTATAAACTAAATCCTCCAAAGTAAAACAGCCCTAAAATATCAGTATTGATGCTTTCTTTGCAAATAGCCAGTGCAATAAATCACCTGTAACTGTAAAATATTTAATCTATCCAATGTAGTTTGAATTACAGATTACTTACATTGTATTCAATATTTTTCATTTTAAAATCAAATTATTGTATTGGCCTCTCTTAATAGGAGTTTGCCTTTGGAACCAAACTCTTAGATCTGTAATGGATGGAAGGGTATTAAGTAAAGTTTCCTTTTCTTTTTAAGTAAATACTATTCAATGTAGACTTGTAATGTGGAAATAGAATTACAAGCCAAACTGTTGTGTTCATTTATGAAAACTTCGGTAATAAATGACCATTTTTCAGCCTGTTGATCTCTGGTCCTCTTGTTTTGGCTATTTAGTTGCTTCAACATTGGATGAATTTTATAGTAAATATTCCTAACCAGAGTCTGCTTGTTTGTTTGCTTATTTATTTGTATCTGTTTCTTTTTTATAAATAATCCAAGGAGGTGAACACACACAATACTCATTTTTTTCCTATTTTCCCTACAACAAGAACTCTGTGAGGTGAGTTGGGCTAAGAGAGAGTGACTGGCCCAAAGTCACTCAGCTGGCTTTCTTGCCTAAGGTAGGATTAGAACTCACAGTTTCCTAGCTTCTAGCCTGGTGACTTAACCACTAAACCAGACTGCCTCCCAGTTTGAATTCCCCAATCCAGTGAACATAAGTAGTGGGCTCCAGACAAGTAAGGTTGATCCATTTTCTATCATTACACACTGCAGTAACTGATGGAGAGAATAAGGAAATGGTTATGCTAGGTCAGAGTTAGTGAATGTCATGATATTGTGGGAATAAAGAATTTTTCTTTGTTTCCAGAGTATTGAAAGAAGATTGTTTAGGACATATTTCTGAGGCATGCAGTTCTTTGGACGACTTGTCCATACTCTGAACAATGTCACCCACTTGTTCACAAACCCTCACCGGGTAAAAGAGGTATCCCTGACAGAATATACTTCTTGGAACCTTGTTAAACAAGACGGTAGGGTAATCCTGTATGAAAACAGTTCAGCTCGATCCTGGGACTGCCTGCTTACTAACCCTCAGAATCAAAGTTCTGCCTTACGGTAAGTAACAGATCTTTATTTTAAAAAAATTTTTTTTATCTTTTATTTGTTCATATGGGAAGTTGAGAACAGAGAAATATGGTAGTTCTCAAGTCCTCTGGACAAAGATGTGAATGATGGCTTGGAAGGAATGTAAGGGAACCGAAATATGCTTGCTTTCTGTTTCTGGTTGCTGTAAGTGAGTGAGAGAATTGGCTTCATCCATAGTTGACACAGAAACCAAAAAGAACTGGATTTGTTCTTAACCGTTTGATAAAAGATGGTTTGTTTTTTTGCAAACCTACGAAGAAATTAATATGTGCTGAAGCTTCTTACTAAGGTACTACATAATGTTGTATCCTAATAACTTTGGGATTATGTATATAGAAAATATTTTTTTCTATGCTGTTGTAGGGACTATGCTGTAAAAAAAAAATAAAGAAAATATTACTTATGTTGCCATGTAATTTTCTCTATATATTTGTGAATGATTATTTGGCTTCCTTGTTTCATATTCTTCTTTATGCTTCTAATCAGCTCTTTGTAATAAAGTCTATATGGAACTGTCTTTAAAATAGATTGTGAGGTGCCCCAATTACTATTTTCTCAAATTTCAAGATTTGGGGTGATTTTCTTTTCAATTTGTAGCAGATGCATTGACTTCTAGTTTATTAAAGCCATAGAAAGGTTATAAAAGGATATGAAAGTTCTAAAGCTGTTTCCTTTGTAGGCTTTTTCAAATTGACAGTGAGACAAGTGCACATGGATATTTTGATCTGTATGCGAAGCAGTTGCGTCCCTTCTATGAGAGCCATCATGATCCTTTGTCTCTGGAAACTTTGCAACAGCTGACGGACTGTTTGCGAAGTCACCCCAGCTGGTCACCAGCACACATAGCTGTAGAGACTGGACTTCTGGGAAGCTTCCGACACAATCTCGTTCTGAGGTATGATGTGGAATGGGTCTTTTGTACCACATTGATTGACATGGGCACAACATCACATGTGGAGTAATCAAATCTGAGCTGACCAATATCAGAAGAGATCTTAGAGTCATGGTTTATAATTTGGTGATAATGTCAATGAGCATACAATTACAGGTAGTCCTCAACTTACAACCACAATTGAGCCCAATATTTCTGTTGCTAAGTGTGGCATTATTTAAGTGAATTTTGTCCCATTTTAGGACCTTTCTTGCCACAGTTGTTAAGTGAATCGCTGAAGTTAAGTTAGTAACATGGTTGTTAAGTGAATCTGGCTTCCCATTGACTTTGCTTGTTAGAAGGTTGCAAAAGCTGATCACATGACCCCAGGACACTGCAACCATCATAAATATGAGTCAGATGCCAAACCTCTGAATTTTGATCACATGACCTGGGGGTGCTGCAATAGTCTAAGTGTCAAAAAGGGTCCTAAGTCACTTTTTTCAGTGACGTTGTAACTTTGATTGGTCACTAAATGAACTGTTGTAAATCAAGGACTGCCTGTACCCATTTCCTCATTTTTTAACTTTTAAAACTTTTCATAATTTTTTAACTTTTAAAGTGCAGTGTACTTCTTCTCTGATAAATTTCTGCAACAGCAATATAATTATACCATATTACATGTTTTGGATTATAATTCTCAATACTTATTTTCATATATTTTTCCCACCGTAACCCTGTGTGGTCGGTTGAGGAAAGCAAGCAGCTGTTCAAAATAATCCAGTTGAGTATCATCAATGGGTTTCCATGCTGAGGATCAACTTGGAACCGAGTCTCCCACTCCTGGTCTAACCACTCATGCAGATGGAGATGCAATAAGATATGCCCAGGATGCTGGAGTGGCTAACAAATGGCATGGGTTTGTATTTGTGAACCTACAGTAGAAATAATAGTTTCAAACCCTTCATTTATTCTAGGATTCAACATCTTATCACATTTGTTGAGGATCTCTGTTGAGAGCGGGATGAGGATAGTTTCTCTGGCAGAGCACTCGGGCCACCATAGTCACTGACACGAGTAAGCTGGCCATGCCCACCCTAGCCACGCCCACTCCGGTTATGTTTGAGGCAAGACCGCCTCCTACCGCCAAATACCTCCCATCGACCGGTTCGCTCTCACAGAGTGGGTCTCCTCAGGGTGCCGTCAGCCAGACAATGC
>JANHFK010003006.1:376273-387065 GCA_036250565.1 Sibynophis collaris | reverse complement strand
AATCCCTTAAAGAAAATTGCAAGTCATAGTTGGCAGCGACAGGAACTTCCTGGTTAAGATGACTTCCAGAGCTGACACATCGTTCTCCAGCAAGCCAAGTGCACTGCACGCTGCTTGAAATGTCAGTTGAAGTACCCTTGCCACAGTATTTAGGGCAGTAAATAACATTGGACCACGGATCTCATGCAAGAAGACTGATAGGTAGTAGCACTCAGCATCACTGGGATGGAAGGTGTACACTCTACCCAAAACCTGATCTTGCTTCACCCCCAGATAACCTGGTAAAGGCTTCCCTTGTTTCCTTCTGCAGAACTGTTTGCCTTTTCATATGTAGTAAGTTGGAACTTCGCAATACAAAAGGGTCCTTGCGAAAGCATCAACTTTGCACAGCTCAAAAAAGGCCAGAAGTGTTGTTTTTAGAGGGTTATTCATCCTCTCAAAAACATTGTCCTAAGTAAAATAAACTCTCTGGTCGTTTTCGAGATATATAGCAAGGTGCATAACAGGAGGAAACCTTTCGTGAATAGGGAAGCAAAGAATGCTCCAGGCTGCCTCAGAGCTGCTGATGTATCGTCCTGCCTCGTACATCGTCATCTTGTCCACATCTTCAATGGTGAACACTGCCTGGTCAGACCGTTTGTTAATACACTTGCAGATGTATTTTATGGATTTAACTGAATTGCAGTACTCAATATTTATATGAGCCAAGGAGGTGCTAAACAGGACAGGGTTGTATAGCACCATCCAGCGATTGTCAAGATCGAGTCCAGTGATGTTGGCAGTGAAGCCACCGTCTGCCGGGGACTGCCTGTGATACTGAGGATAGCTGTCCTCTCTGGTTTGAGTTTCCTTCAAAAAGGGCCGGGGGTACTTCTTGCTGCAGGTGCCATCCACCATGCAGGGTGAGTTCCTGTTGAGGGATCCACATGGGCCGTGGATCATTGTCATCTTGATAATGTCATGGAGGGCTAGGGCTAGGTCGGGATCAGGTACCTTAGCACTTTGTCAATGGACTCTGGTCTTATCTTCTCTTATAGCCACAGAAGAATATGAACGTGGGGGAGTCCATATTTCTGCCATTCCACGGAGTACATGTGACACGTGGTATTTCCAAAGATGCAACCTTTAGTGAGGAGCTTCATAATATGTTTTACATTCACGTAAAAAACCCTTGCTACTATATTATGTCTACCGTGACATTTTTATCCATTTTTTAAGATCTGTACGATTTATGGCCATTTCGGATTGCAGGTAAATGTAATGAACAGATCCAATCATCCGAAATGACGCACATACGTCATCACATCTTGAATTCACTCATGCATGTAGCGGGGTCCTCCAGTGAAAGAAGATGGCAACACAAACATCTTACCAAGCTGTGATAAGTGGCTGTCAATTCTTGCCATGGCATCCTTCAGGTGCACATACTCCTTACTTCTCAGGGTTTTTTTGGTTTCTTCGAATCCAATTGAGTCTTTCACTCTCAATTTTTGCATACATATCAACCAGAAATTGATTGAGAAAGTTGTGGAACAGCAATAGGTAGTATTCTTCACTATCACACTCCATTATCCTGTGGCTGTAAAAGGCAGCAGCAGACATGATCTTCTAGAGAAGAACCTTGGTCTTTGGGTCGTTTTGAGGTATATTGATGTAATAGCCATCTTCTCCATGGCAGAACATCAGGGGGTACTGGAGAGTGTCATAGACACGGTGCGTCTCACTGATTCATAACAACCTGTTGTCTCTGCTGTGGAGAACTATATCTCTCTTCTCAAAATCCTGGCCGACAATGAGAACACTTCTGTAGTCGGAGGGGCATTGAAACGACCTCGGTGCCCTCCAGAAGGCTTCCTATCAGTGTTAATCACCATTTGGAAGTCCTTGTGGCCCTTAGGAACAGAATCAACAGCAACTTTAAGTTCCAGAATATACTTGTGTTCACGCAGCAAGTTCTGCAGTTGGCTAACCAGTTGTGGATTAATGCTTGGGTAGATTCCACAATGGGTGTCCTTCTCATTTTCATCATCACCAACAAAGTATATCTGGAGAAATGAAGGCTGCTGCTGAGGCCCCGCCATAATACTCCCTATCCTGTGGTAGACTTGCCCCTGCACTTTGAATGTTGGCATAAAATTTCCCTCCTTCATCTCTCTGGGTCCAAAAGATGTCAATTGGAAGCATCCATTGTACTTCTGGACAGCAGAAAGAAAGTGTTTTGCCATTGGATGCTGGTGGATGAAAAGGCTGTGTGAGGGTTCAGGTTTGGGCGAAGGGGAGGGAGGTGGACTTTACCGCCACTGCAGCACATCCTGCCACCAGGCGCAAGGTAACTGAGGTCCAAGATCAACAACCTTTTCCCTGGAATAATGAATCAGAGATTCATATTGAAAACCAAACGAATACTTATTAGTCCAAGGCATTGATCTTATTTGTGACTGATTAATGTAGGGGTTATTAGATGTATACCATTTTACAGCCTGTCTACTGATTTTTGAGTTTGACGGAATTTGTGTGCAGCTTCCTTTACTTGTGTTTTCCTAATCACATCTGTAAATCTTTTTCTGCGTTTTTGCCTGTTTTCCCTTTAACTGGTGTTACAGTAGAAGGAACAGATTCTGAACTGAGGAGGAAAATAAGGGGGGGGGAGTCTGCCTCTGCCTATCAGCATCCATCAATATTCATCTGGCATGGGTTAGGGTCAGTGCATGAGAGTATTGAGGGGTGTTTGGAAACTCAAATAGTATTTGCTGTGTGAGCAGAAAAGAGACAGGAAGGAGCCTGGCCATGGCTTAGCTCAACTGTTCTGTAGTAAAGCTGCTTGCTGCTGTGAAACTGAAACTGAAACTCCTCTCCTCTTGTGTTTTGTATTTGGAATAGATTTCTTTTCAGGTGGGAGGGGGAGTAGAACTCATTAGCATCAGAGCGTATTAATAATAATACAGGAAATACTAATGCTGTGATGGTCATTTCAAAAAATCCTATCTTAGTGAGCACCTGGAAGCCAACAGGAACATATGTGGCAAATTTCAAGTTTGTAGGCTTTATGGTTCTGGAGATTTTGTGATGATGCATGAGTGGTATTTCACTTATATATATATAGATTAGGGACCATTTACAACAAGGGTCTCTAACCTTGACAACTTTAAGATTTGTGGACTTCAACTCCCATGCTGGCTGGGGAATTTTGGGAGCTGAAGTCCACAAGTTGCTGAAGTTGCCATGGTTGGAGAGCCATGGTATATAACATATATAGAGATTCTAGAATAAAAAGAAACACCCATTACATTAACAAGGTAATAATTAAATAAAATTATTAAAAGCTGGAAAAATACATTGTAATGAGCAAAATGATAAAATTCACATACAGCTAAAAGATAATTTGAGTATGGAAGGAGATTGGAATGAATATCATGTTATGGCTTGCCACTAAGAATAACCAGGTATGCTTGGGGTGTAAGTCCAGGAAACATTTTGTTACGGGTTATGAGCCTAAATACTTTAATTTTAAAATCTGTAGCTACAAACTAAGGAACAAAGAAAATGAGTTTTTATGCCTGAATCTAAATCAGAATATTGTAGTATTACAATACATGTATTCATATTCAAGGAGGGTAAAGGAGCTTCAGAACTGGCATGGGTGCCCTCATACCTGTCAGCTGCCTACCCCAAATCAGAAGCACTCCTGTTCCCTTGGGACTATGACAGCTTGCTGCAACCAACTAACCACCACCGGTTCGCCGCTGCCAACTGACCACAGAACAGCTTGACATGCCCATTTTATCATGGGGACAACTTGCAAGCAAGCAGTGGACAGAGCATGGGGTGTGGTGAGCGGGTGGGTTTGCAGAGCTCATAGTGAGAGGATGGACTGTGCAGGTAGCCAGAGAGAGAGCCAGGTGGGTGAGGAAGCAGTGGATAGAGTGCACAGGGGTGTGATGGGCAAATCAGTGGATGGTTGGCCGAGCACACGGCAAGAGGATGGACCACATGGGCAGCTGGAGGGAATGCCAGGTGGCAGGTGAATGAGGGGTGGCCCGATCTCATGGGATGCAGCGAGAGCTGCTAGCAGCAACAGTAGCTGGAGCCACACAGCATATACACCATGCAGCAGCAGCAGCCACAGCAGCCTGCTTGCCCACTGGCCAGCTGGTTCTCAGCGCAAGTTGGTGTCAGTCACAGCAGGGCATTGTCCAGAATGCCCTCATCCTACCTAGTGCATCTTATGAGCCCATGGTGATACCAACATGTTCATCCTCACTTGGTGGCCAACGTCTCCCTGCCACCACCGCCACCCTGGACTCTATTGAGAAGAGACCAGGGATGGTGGGGGAAGCTGGGGCAACTGGTGTTTGCGGGTGGTAGTACCAGCGTTGCCATTGTCTTGTCAGAGGAAAACAAGCAAGCAAAATAGTAGGCCAGATAAGAAAAGACATGCTTTGTGAGAAAAATAAGCAGAAAAGATTGTCCCTGCAGTGAATTGGCTGTGTCAAGTTATCCTGCGGTGGCAGCAAGCTAGTGGCCATTAGTTGGTCGCTGAGTTGTTCCATTCCATGTTCCCTTTGGTTTTTAATACCTCTAGTAAACCCGCCAAGATTGAATTATTTTAAATTTCCTCTTTTTTTTTTTTTTTTTTTTTTTTTGCTTCAAATGAAAGTTTGTCCAATTTTTGAATTTATTATTTTTAAATTACTTTTGGAGATGCATGGCTTTATTTAAAAGTGATTTTATCGTTACCTTAAAGTCTTAATTTCCTCAAGGAGGAACAATTGTATGGAATAGAATAGCCTGTTTTTGGGCATTTTTGATCAAATGTTTCTATTTTAACAGCATTTACAGTATTGAGAAGGAACAATGTTCCTTCAAATGTCTCTTTATTTACATATGTGGATACGTACACACTATAGATATACTTTTCACTGGCACTTTATATTAACTGAAGTCTGAAACCAAGAATCTAGTTTAATATATATGTTTAATAAATTCACCTATATATATATATGGAGAAAAAGTAGACGTAGTAGACTTACATATATCTTGGCCAACAGATCTCAATGGAAGGTAAAGCAGTAAAGGAAATTATTTCTTATATTTTGGGGAAGTGGTGAACAGATATATTCAGGAGACAAGTATTTGAGAAGGAATCTGTATAGAAGAAATGAATAATTATGCAAAAATGATGAATGAAAACAATCTCTCCCTGTCCTCTATCTGTATTTAACTGTTAACAAATACCAGCTTAGCATAATTAAAAAGAAAATAAAACCACATCCATATGATCCAGTAGTTGAGAGCTAGAACAGTTTCCTGAGGCCTATAGAGAACAGAATATTTAAAATAGTTAATAGGAAACCAATTTCTGAAGCAGTTAGCTAGGTTTATGTACTGTCAGCAAAGATAATATTGTTTTCAGTTTGTTGTACTTTAAATGCTGTTTAGGGAGCTATGTAAGTTATAATTAATACATAAAGAAGAGAATCAGAATTTTATATTCACATAAATTGGCAGTATTGTAGAAACTAAAAGGATTATATTGGCAAACTATTTACCCATATGAATGGCCAAAAGTATCATCAAACTATATACATTTACCCCTCCTTTCCAGAAATCACTAAGCCATAAGCAATGTAATCTACTTCTAGTTATAGAAGACATAGAATAAACTTTTCTAACATAGTAATACGTTTGTACTAATTAAATATATAGTATATGGTTTGTAAATAACCCATTTGTTTTAAAACTTCATTCACATGATATTTCTTTAGTTTATTACAACTTACAGCTATGAACCAATAGGACAGGTACTAGCTACCATAAATTATGTTAATAGATACAGAGCAATGAATGCTGCTGCTTTCAGGTTGAAAGGATTGGACAATGATATCACTGTTGCTAGGGAATGCCTGGTTGGGAACGCCCTTTCATATCCCTGTTGATTGCTCACTGAAATGGTACCTATTTATCTACTTGCAATCACTCGCTTTCAAAGTGCTAGATGGGCAGGAATTGAAGAAAATGATGGTAGCTCACCCTATCACACTGCAGCACTGAGGTCTCAAACACAAGCTTGCTGATTGTTGGCTTAATTTTCTAAACATGTGAGCCATCACACTTCATCAGAGCAATGGATGACAATGAAGTAATGTAATTTAGAATTGAGCTTATTCTGTTGCCGTGCCTGTCCTCTGGAATAAGATTCCCCCAATATCCATGTATCTTCTACCCTGGTGGCTTTTCAGAAAGCTTTAAGTACTTGCTCTTCTCTCAGGCCTTGGGTTACAGTGATTGGGATCCCCGCTAGATTGTGTGTGGATGGGGTTGACTGGCTCTGCCATGGATTCCTGATGTTTATTCTTTTATTCTAATGTTTGTATTCTGTTTTTATGCTGTTGTTTTTATTGTACACCATCCAGGATCAGTTGGAATTGGACAGTTCCTAAATCAAATAAATTAAGACCATCTGTTAAGCTGCTGTAAAGAATATGCTAGGCATCTTCTTGCTGGATTATCTGGGAGTAGTTTGTTCCTGCAACTCCTAATGAGATGGGCAGATCCTCATGATTAAACCAACTACCAGTTTGTCAAATACTTCTCTCTCCTGCCTTGTGATATGGGTCATGAAGTGATATGGGTCATGATAGGTGGCTGGGGCCATGCAGTACTTCATTGAAGTTCTCAATCTTAAAAATCTTCAGTGGCTAAATCGTCAGCCATTTGCATTTCCTGACTGTTCATTTGTTGTGGTGGCATTTTATATTTTGAACTAAACAAAATTATCTTCTTTTTTCACATTTAACTGTGAAACAGAGCATATCATATTCCTTTTAGTGTAGAATAATATATACAAAATGGCATTAAAAGGCTTTTGAATTCATTTTTATAATATTCCACCATAATAATTAATGGAAATAAAATATCATAAATAACAATAATTCCAGTTAATTAAAAATGTCGTTCTTTAAATAAAGTGGAATTAACTGGAAACATTTCTATAGTAACACAGCCTGCCAAAGGCTGAAAATCACATAAAAACCACTTCATGTTTTCCTTGAACTCCACTGATTGAGCGTAATATTCATCTTATCCTGAATGAACTCTGTCTCAAACTTTATAGGAAATGAAGAATATTGGCATCTGTTCTAATGAATAGTGGCCCTGCAAAAAACTTAAGTGAGTTGGCCCAAGAACTGTCTCAGTATGACGAGCTAAACACAGGCATTGTTCAGTGAGCAGCCTCTGTGTCATTTTGGAAATTAAATCTTGGCTAGCTAACGTTAGGTCTGTATACACACATTGAGTTTCTTTGTCTGTTTACTGTAGTATCCTTTCATAATTAAACATTTCATACAAAGTTCTAAAGAGGTCCTTGAATGCCTCCGCCTTTAAAAATGCCCTGAAACAAGTATTTGATATAAGGATGACATAGCCCTTCTCTCTTTATTTGATAACATTCCTCTGTTCATACATCAAAAGGCTTAAGAATAAATTCTCATACTAGCTTTGCTATAACCAGAAAGCAGGAAAATAATTTTTAGCTACTGGCCGTTAGTGTTATAGTTGTAAAAAGGAATTTTACGATAATATTCATGTTTTGTGATATAGCTGTTTCCATTGTCACCACCATTTACAGTAGTGCTTCTGGGTTTTTTTTCTTCCCCAAGATAGATTATGTCCATCTGTCCCTTTGATCGGCTTACTTGAAAGCTGGAGCTTTTTTTAAAAATACAGAAAAAAACCCCTAAAACATTAGCCAATTCACTGCTGTACACTATATATATATATTGCAGTTAGGCATTTGTGACTTGACAGTAATTCCTGAGCTATTGCATACATTTAAATAATGGATCAGACACTGGAGAAAATTGGAAACCAATCAGCAATCCCTGCCAAAGTCACAGGGTCTTGTTTCACCTCTGTTATATCCTATAACAAAAGATTAAAAGAAAAATAGCAGTTCTTTATTTCTCTTTCAAACAGGTTCCCTTTCCATAGAGTAACAAAATGTCAGGTGAAGAACCACAATCCAAATTAGATGATATAATGAAGTACAGCTGCAAACATATTTACAAACAGAAAATAGAGTAGAATTCTATCTGCACAGTATTTAGTTTTGCTTGCCTGTGATTCATTGTTTTACCAACCATCCCTCCCCCCCACATCCCCCAATACTAACTAACTAAAAGCCATCCAGGAAACTTAAAAAGTCCTGTCTGTCTACTTTGGTATATGCATTTTAAATACTCAACAACACAGAACATCAACAAAAGAGGTTGTGCACTTTCAGAAGAATTCATGAAAAATCAACAGGGCAAACAAGTGAGAACAACAAACCAACAAGTTAAAACGTCCTTATAGCAAATTGTACTGTGGACTGCATCATAGTATGTGAGTAAAATGTGTGTATGGACACCAAATATTACCAAGCAAAAATAATAAAAGAGTCTGCATTTTCAAATTTACAATTTCCACAGAGGGAATCGAAATGTAGAATTCAATAAACACTAGAACATTTTCACACCAATGAAATTGATGTGGCTTTTTACAAATGGATTCAGAATTCCAAAAAGTGTTTTGCTCAAGTAGATCAAACCGTAAAGCATAAAAAAGACTCTGTGTTCCTGTGCTGATTTCATGCATAGATGTAGACTATGGGTATACTCCTTTGTCCATTGATTGTGAAGCTGCCGGGACCCTTGAAGATCAAAGGCATCCTGAATCAACATCAACATAGACTGAAAAGCATGACATAGTAAATTCATATCTGATTTCCAGAACCCAGTTCTATATTTATTCATTTGGGGGGATTTGCTTGCCATTTGATGAAATGAACAGCATCTGTGCCTTTTTATCAACATTTGTTCGTTGAAAAAGTGCTATCAGATTCCTTATTTTTATTACCATAAACTAATACATTTCTCCTCCTAGAATGATCCTTGGATCAAATCCATGAACCAAAAAAGCCCTTGTTTGTGGCATGTACTCTAAAGTACCATAAACTTCCATTAAAGACCTAGGTTGGAATTACACTCTAAAATTCTACGGTATAGAAGGCTATACAGTGACAACTTTTGAGTATTTTCAGTTAATTTTTCCATAATAAACCAGTGAGACTGAATGTTGAAAATATGATCTCAATTATACAGGGAAAAAATGATATGTTAATTTTGAATTGCTCTCCATATTTGGGAAAGAAATCACACATTTATAGTTTGAAAAATTGTATAAGTATACTTTGTACATTTTCAAAAATGTACAATTATGTACATTTGAATAATGATGTAAATTCAGTATTCACACATGCATTTGTTAAATGTATGGGATTGCAAGCTCTCTCTCATTTATTTATACAGTTTTGGTTTTTAGTTTTAATTAAAACAGCTCTTCTGAGATTAAGCCCTTTTACCATTTTAGGCCTTTTGAAATCTGAGATAAAAAGCAAATGTTATTTCGTAACATTATTTACATGATTTACATGATTTTAATTAATGATTATAATCTCCATGGTCACTTTGCAAAAGAGTATTTAATTGCTTAAACGTTTTTCATTGTTTGCATTTTGCAAAAACACTTGGGCCTTGAAGTATTATATCATAGGGTTGTTACCCTCTCAAACTCATTTCCTATTGCAACACCTGCCTTTCGTGCAGACTGAACCAATAGAGAAATAAAGCTTGCTTCCTTTTGCCAAGACATAACATAGCTCCTGGCAAGGTTATATTTCAAAATAGTTTTTCATGTGGGTTCAATTCAAGTAGCATTGTTATTGCCAGATCATCTGACTAATGAAGGACCAAAATGATAGTGGTTTTTTTTTCTTTGCTTGAGGCATGAACATGTAGCATTTCTTTTGGGGAGAAAAGGGAATGTAGTGTTTCAAACAAAATAGAAAGCTTAACCTCAGGAAGGTCAGTGTTTTTACTGGTAACATGGGAGAGAAAGCAACAAAATAAACAAAATAAAAAATAATAATTTTGTGATTGCAAGTAACAGGAATAAATAGTAATTGTAAAAGGATTGTTTTCAGAATATACATCTTATTTTTGGACATCATCAGTTTGAACTATGAAATATAAAATCTTTATACAGTATATTTTTTAAAAGATACTTTGTGTTTACTTTATAAGTCCCAAGAGCACTAACAAAATACTTGTTATTTTATATTGGCTTATCAACTGCAACATTTGTAAAAACAACTATTTATTAACTTTGGGGATATACTCATGATGAATTGTTTGTTAAAAACAATGCAAATATTTTAATAATAATAAAATGGAAGCAAGTTTAATTAACTTGATCCTTTTTTATCAATTACACCAGAATTCAATCAAATATTATACTTTGTTAATATCCAGACAGATATAGAAAATACTTGTCTCTCAAGGATTATTTCTCACTGAAGTTGAATATAAAGAAACTTATCAGAAGTTGAAGGGATTCTATTCAGATAATGCTACCTAGGTTAAGCCTGGATCTCTCAGATGGTCACAATTTACATCTTCAAGCGTTTCAGCTATTGAGTTGAACTCTCGACTTCATTTCTTATGTCCACACTGGATTTGTACTGCACTAGTTTTATCTTTTAGAAATTAAAAACTTTCCTTTCACTGAATGTTATGGTGAGAAGGGTTGTACTAAAGATTTATTTATAAATGCTGGTCAACTACAGCATTGGACACAATGAAAGAGCTCTCCAGAATGAGCAGAATGTATGATGAAATGGGGGCATTGTAGGCAGAGGTGGTATTCAGCCGGTTTGGACCAGTTCGGGCAAACCAGTAGTGGAAATTTTGAG
>JANHFK010003006.1:343335-355745 GCA_036250565.1 Sibynophis collaris | reverse complement strand
GCCAATCACACGAGCCATTTGATGGCCTTCATCCCGCTCTGGGTTATTACAGCTAATGCTAATAAAATCCTAAATTCATTTTGGGCATAGACACAAGAAACAAGTTGCTTCCTTTTCTAATTTTAATTCCTCCTCCAAACAGTGCCAAGTTGCAATGTTTAGGGTATTCAGGGAAAATTTAAGTGGGAAGGGATGAAAATAGTTTATTTTCAGCATACTTCCTCTTTCCATGCTAAAAATATGTTTATTTTTTGTTTTTGTTTTTTTGTTTTTTTTACTATTTGTTGAAAGTTTGAAGAATAAAAATGGGAGGGACTTCATGCCCACAGGTTTACTGCTCCAATTACCACTCTTTGTAAATAAAATCACTCTACCAAAATTTAGCATCCAGCTTTTGAAGTATTTGGGAGAGCATGTGAACCCCTTAGGCTGAGGATGTCTCATCCATAACCATTTGCAGAAAATACAGATTCCTTTCAGATTTAGAAAGAAATTAGAATATGGGTAAATTGAAAGGATTGGGAATTATAGAAGTCAATTGTGAAATGGGATCAGTTGAAGATATAGTAATGATGTTTTTATGCTCTGTGATTTAAGCATATCATTTTATATTAAGCTTCAGTCATTTTTATCTGTAGATTCATGAAATCAGTTAAGAAAGTTCTATAGGAAGCAATTCAAGAATAAACAGATGTATATTGCTTGAGTTAGATTTTCTTCCATGTTATTCAAATAATGAATGTGCTACTGGTTAAACTACTCAAATTGCTTCATTCTATTTCAATATCTTCTTTTATAGTGGATTTAACGATGAATAGCATAATTTAAGTTATATATAATTAGCAAATACAATATAGACAAAATAGAATACTGCTCTAGGGTCATTATGTCAAATGCTGAAAACATTCCATTTGTGGCAGGTCAGATTTCAAGCATACAATTAATGCTAATCATGGAATACAGGGTAAAAACAATAAAAACAGCAGCTTTAGAGAAGGAACATTTTTCACCGCAAGATCAAAGTCATATCTTTGCAGAATAGCAAAGCTCTTCCATTTAATTGCACTGGAGTGCTAATTGGATAGGGATGTGCTTTCATGTGTTCCCCAATTACCCAGCCATCCTTGACCAAATCTATATAAGGAGAGATTATGGGGGTTTTAAAAAGCTTTTATCTGTTCCGTTTTTATAGGCTTACCTGAGCAAAAGCAATGGTTTCTTCTTTTTATGTAAAATTAAATCTCAGAAAGCTGTTTGGAAGAATATTTATTAGGGAAACATTTCAAGGATATAATATGTTTCAAAGTGTTACATTTGATGGAGGAAGAAGATATTGAGCCTTGTGAAAAAAGTATCATATAGGTTGCGTAAAATGAGTTAAATACTACAACAAGAAATTATAAATGGAAGTAAAGAGCTCTTAAGATAAAAAGTCGTAAGATACAGAAAAAGGTGGAAGAGTTATAAGGTCTTTCATACAGCTGGTTTTCATTTTAAATTAAAAATTAAGTCAACTGTGCATGCTCATTTAAAAGTTCCTTTTAGCCCAGCTGAACTTGTTTCTTGAGCTGTGCCTGCTTTATTTATTTTTCATTTAAAGCAATTTATAAAGCACTTCCCAATACCCTCAAGAACATGTTTTTGAATCTGTCTTAAGAGTTAAAACAGCATTTTAATTATTTAATGGACCACGAAACTAAATTATTCTCTTTTTAATTAAGATAATTTGATTTTTATGAATAGATTATAAACTAACATTTCATGTTACTTTGTTGCCTTGAGGTTTTAAAGCAAGAGGGGTAGATTTATATGTTCATTGGCATGTGCTAAGTATAGATTTCAGCAGACAGTGTTTATATGTGTACAGCACGAAATACTGTATATTGCAAGTTTTTAATTCACTAGGTGGTAATATTTACCAGTAAAAAAAATAGAAAAACCAAAACCATTTAAATTGCTTGCCTAATGATTCTAGGATTATATTATGAAGAAAAAAACACTGATTTTTCAAAGGAGCTTAAGATTTATTCAAGAATTATTGAGGGGCATACATTACATTTAGTGATATATCCTTGTAATATTTCATAAAATAGGTCCATAATATTTTCTCCCTACTGCAGGTGGAAGACTGAGCTTGAAGGTGGAATTATCCTATTACATTTCATGAGTATGTGGCAGAATTATATTTGGTCCAAGGATTTTAAATTAAAATTTAGTATTCTTGATGTGTCAAAAAAGCATAGAAATGTTTGCTATATCTTTAGTAGACAAAAAGGACCATACTGATGATTTGTGAGGCAATTTATACTATTTGGGGTCATCTATCCAGTACATGTAATATTAATGTTCCAGGGGATGCATTGGTTTCCTGCAAATTTGTGAGTGCAGTTCAAAGTGCTGGTTGCTTCTGTTAAAATCCTTCATGACTTCTGACCAGGTTATCTGAGAAATCATTGTTTCTTCCTGTTCAATCCGGTCCAGCAGGATAGGCATGCTTCAGGTTCTGCCAGCCAAGGAATGTCAGCTGGCAGGCAAGAGGAAAAATGCCTTCTTTGCTGTAGCTCTGGAACATTTTCCCTCCAGAGATTAGAATGGTTCTGACCCTGCTGGCCTTTCAGAAAGCATTGAAGACTATATTATATGTCCCAAGCATGTGAATGACCTGTTTCCTTGTTATATCAGCACTGACAGACTATATTATATTTTGACTGTTTGTATTTAATTTCTTTTTATATAGTTTAACTGTTTTAATTGGTTTTTTTTTACTATTTGCTGCCCAGAGTCTCTTTTTTGACATGGGTAGATATGCAAATTCAATAAATAAATAAACAAATCTTCATTCAATATTCAGCAAAAATTCATTGTACACATAAAGGACTGGATTATGCTCACATAGTTGGGAAAATGAACTGTTTAAAAAATGACCCTGCTGATATTGGATTGTATCTGTGTCATTGACTATTAATAGATGTTTCCTTAATATGATGCTGAGAATCTTGAAATAGACTATAATCGAATTGCATACCTGTAGAGAAAGATTTATTCTAACCTCAGGCAGTTGTCTTCTAAAACTTTTTTTAAAAGTCTGAAAACAATAAAGAAATCGTTCTTCAAGGTTAACTAGGTCAGCCTGCCTGCTCAAATAGAATATTTTCCTTCTTTTTCAATTATATATCTTTTCTTCAATTAGTAATCATGCTGCTGTCCATCTTTAAAAATATGAGTAAATATGCGCTGAATGTAAGATAGTATATCGAGAAGCCTTAATGAGGATATATGTCTTCACTTCCTATAACAGACCTGGAGATTTTACAGCCCATGAGTAGTCCCAATACATCCCCCGGCATCAGTGGAGAGATCAGGGCATCATCAACAGGGCTGGAGTGGCAGCAAGACCAAGGCGGCATCATGACCAAAATGGCAGTGGCCCTCCACAACAGTCTCTCGTGACGTTTTAGAAAATTAATTGTCCATCTCTGCCCTATAACGTTAGAAACAAATACCTGTTTCTCTCATAACCCATCTCTTATCCATATGCAGATCCATAAATCATCGGCTTTTCCATTCTGGTGCTAAGAAAAAGACTGTAAAGGGGTTGCAGAACTTTATTTAAAGATATTTTAATTTTGGTCAAACAAACCAACTTTATATTCCTTTTTATTTCTAACAGTCTTGATATTGAATTCATTCAAATGCTGTAGGATTTGATGTTTTTTTCCAAAAGTTTTCCTTTTCCAATCTCCAAGGCTTCTTCAAGTCCTAGTAAACTTCTTTTTTATATTCAGTAGAAAGTCCTTATCCAGGTCATTATATTTGTTGTCGTTTGTGTTTCACTTCTACTGGCTTTTCTATTTTATAATATAAGTTATAGTATTTCTGGTTCTAATATTTCTACTCGGACAAAAATTGTTTCAACTCTTTCTCCTGTAAATCTCTCAAAATAGTCTCTTTTACACCTTTCATTCCTTTGTTAAGGAATCTATTCATAGAAGCAGACATCATTGCTTGTTTTTAGGCTCATTCTTCAAAATCTTTTGGAATACATCAAATGTCACAACATTTTGTGCCATTATGTAAATTCCAGTACTAACAAAAAAGAGCAAGCTTTAACTTTTTTCTTTTCCTTTTTTCTCTGGATACTTTAGTCTCCCTTGGTATCCAATTTCTGAAATTATAACACCTCAAATTTCTGTTGTGGCTTAGGATAGACAAAACAATTTAGTACCAACAAAAGTCTATATAGGTTTGTAATTACTTTCAAAATATTACAGTAAAAATCCTAATATTCCAAATTTATCTAGTCCTTTAATTTGTTTATACATTTTTTGACCAGAATCATATTCAGCTTTTTGCCATTTGTTTCCATTTTTTTCAATTCTAAAACTTATAGTTTATTTTTCTTTTATTCAAGGATGGTTGGGGACTGGGCACAAATATCATTTAATCAGGATCAGCATAAATTAGAATAGTTGCTGAACAAATGGTCATAATTTAGCTGATTTTATAACCAAGCACAATCTTACCCACTGAAATCACTAATTTATATAGTAAGGTCCTGAAAGAAAGAAAAATTAAAAAAGAAAAAGAATTGGGATACTATTTTCCCTCCTCTTCCAAAATCCTGGCTATGTGTTATATTCTTATAGATAGCTACCTACTTTGTTTGTAAACATGACCTACTTATTCCTCTCTGAAGTTAGTGGGCAGCAGTTAGGCAGTGATGGTCCAGTATATTATCTAAGATAAACGCCTCCTCTCCCATTCTAAAGACTACAATTCTATATTGCATGTTTTCTATCTCCATATTATTAATATTATGGAATCCTAACAAACGGCTTAAATAAAGTGTTGCTTTGGAAACAAAAAGATGAAATTCTCTAAAGACATCATTTTTAAGTCTAACAGTTCTTTTTTAAAAAACCAAAACTTGGGAAATGAAAATAACTAATAAATGTAGAATGTCTTATAGGCACAACTGAAAACCACTCAGAAATTAAATATTTTATTGCATGTGTTAAATACGTAGATCCACAAACAATCATATTGCAGTATATATAATAGCAATTGCACTTATACTAATATATCACTTCATAGTACTTTACAGCCTTCTCTAAGTGGTTTACAGAGTCAGCATATTTCCCCCAACAATCTGGGGGAAGATTATTTTACCAACCTTGGAAGGAGGGAAGGCTGAGTCAACCTTGAGCCAGTGAGACTGAAACTGCCAAATTGCTGGCAGCAATCAGCAGAAGTAGCCTGCAGTACTGCATTCTAACTATTGCGCCACCACAGCTCTTGTCAATATAATAACTATATTAATATTAATATATGTTTTACATAGATTTTATTATCTATGGAACAAATAGCTTTATATTACTATATTCCTTTTATTTATTTTCTTCTCCAAGTATGTATTTTATACCAGAGTTTATACTTTCTTTTTATGACCACAGAAACAATAGTTTCTCCTCTGCGCTGCTTAGAGAGTCCAAGCAACGGGTAATAACTTCGATCTGACTGTCCAGAGACCAAGTTGAATTTGTTTAGCCGCATCTTTCTCCTGACTGTGCTCCAGTTTGTTAACTTGGTCGGTCTAGAGAGACAGCTATTTCCATTGCTTCGACTTTTTTAACCACAATTTGGTGGTTAACCACAATTCATAGGTTTTTTTCCACACCTTTCACCATTCTAGCGTTCTGGAGTCTTCATCCGGCTGGGTGAAGAAGCATCAGACTTTGACACAGCTTGCAGCAACTGTGTGGCTCATGGCGGCCATTCCAACCAGCCGGCTAATGCCGCGCCACTTTCGGAGACACAGGCTTTGGCCATGTGAGTCTCGTGGCTGGTTGCGCTCAAGGAACTGTGGTGTCGGTTCCGAGCTCAGCAGGGATCGAGGGCCCATGACCATTTCATCAGTCTATGCTGTTCTTCCCTGCTCCTTACTGCAATTTCAGATGCCGGTGAAGCCGTAGTGTCGGCTTCGCGCCATTTTATTTCATTCCACCGCAGTGCCCATAGACGCTTACAAGCTGTGCCATCGGCTTGACGTCCTAACAATTTAAACCTGCATTGTGTTTCTGCCTGCCTGTAATTGTTACCAGGCCTTAAGGATTGGGTGTCATCTCAGATCCAAGCTTCATATTGCCTAACTACCACCATCTTATTTCAAGATGGCAGATCCTGGCTGATCTCATTCTGACTACTCCACTCCCTCTTCTCCAAGGGCCCAGTGTTCTGAGGCTCCTACCTCCGAGAGACTTAAATCTTCATCTAAGGCTCCTTCTACTAGGTCAAAGGCTTCTACCACTAAATCCACTACTGTGCATCTGATAAAGATGCTAAAAGAAAACAAAAGGCCTTGGAAAAGCCAAAGCCACAGCCAACATGGGGGCAATCTAGGGACCCTCTGAGGGTTCCCCAGACTCACAGAACCCCTATCCACTCCTCTTTACAGAATCTGTAATGGAACAGAAGGTGGTGCCATCGCCAAAACTATTTGTTGATGTTATACAGAGAGAGTGGAAACAACCAGGCAGCACTTCAACTCCCAGTAGCCTTGACAGGAAGCTGTATTCAGTAGAGGACCATCTCGAGGACCTCCTGAAGCTTCCAACTGTAGACGCCCCTTTAGTTTCTCTGGCCTCTCCCAACATTCTTCCTTCGGATGCTCCTGAAAGACTTAAAACAGAGGATAGGCAAGCAGAACTCTCTGTTCGCAAGACCCACCAGGCATCTGCATGGGCCATCCACTCTGTCACAGTGGCATCTTTCTTCACCAGAATGTCTCTTCTCTGGCTTCGCCAAATGCTGATTCGTGCTCCGCCAGGTGACATTAGATTGCATCAGGACATTAATAAGCTGATAGTTCCTACTGAATACATTACAGACGCAAACCTTAATTCGGCTAAATTCGCCTCCGGCCCATTGGCATCCAACATCACTTCCAGAAGGCTTTTATGGTTAAAACACTGGCAAGCCGACATGAAGACAAAATGGTGATTAGCATCAACACCTTTTAAAGGGAGTAACCTCTTCGGTGACATCCTAGAGCCCTTATTAGTAGAGGGCAGGGACAGTAGGAAATCCCTTCCCCATTGGTATCAAAGGACGGATAGAAGGTCCTCCTTCCCTTACCACATACAGTCCTTTCGGGCCCATGACTTGGCCTTTGCCACCTCATCCTTTTACAGGACCTACCTCCAGAACACGGAAATTCAGCAGGACAGATCGTCCTTCCAAGACCGTACCAGGCAATAGCAGGGCATGAGGCCCTTTCAGGTTGCTGGATACCGGCCTTACCAAGTGACTCATCCGGCAAATGCCCCATTGGAGGTCCACCACAGACGCTTGGGCATTACAAACAGTGAGTCTCGGTCTCACACTAGAATTTTGCTCCGATCCTCCAAGACGATTCATCCAATGCTTTGTGTCAAGCGATGCCATCAAGAGGTCTCAGAGAGAGAGAAAGAAACCCGGACAAGAGACAATATACCTTCTATTCTAAAAGACATTCATCATGGTCTAAAATTGATATGATTTGGGTCACACCTGACCAGATGGTGGACATAAAAGATTTAGACATTGAGTCGAATATGGGCGGACCGCAATCCAATCACAATGAAATGGCAAGGACTAAGGAGAAGAGGGAGATGGACTCTTAATAATACAATATTAAAACAAAAAGACTTTATACAGAAAATAGAGAAGGAATTGGACTTTTTCTTTAAAGAAAACAAAATAGAAGAGACATCAGCACAAAACTGATGGGGCACTATGAAAGCATATGTCAGAGGACATATAATGGATTACACTAAAAGAAGAAATGTCAAAAAAAGGCAAGCACGGAATTCATTGGAGCAAGAATATAAAAAACTTGAGAAAGAAATGCAAAAAAATCCGAGAAGAGAGATAAAAAGAAAAATAGATATGATCAAACACAAAATGGAGCTCCGGGAAAAAGAAGAATTGGCTCAACAAATTAGGTATGCCAAACAAAACTATTTTGAACATGCTAATAAACCAGGCAGATGGTTAGCCTATAAGTTGAAAAAAGAAAAAGACTCTAAGAAAATAACCCAACTAAAAAACAATAAAGGGCTGATATGTTATGGAAATGAGGGAAAAAAAGAAATTATTCAAGATTACTATGCGAGACTATATGCACAACAAGATGTAGATGAAATGTCAATTAGACAATATTTGGATAAGGCGAAACTACCAGGTATACCTAAAAAACTGGAAACAATGTTAGATGAAAATATCAGTAAACATCATATCCAGTATGATGGAACTGACAGAAGCTATTAAAAGACAAAAAATTGTGAAAGCCCCCGGACCAGATGGATTACCAGCTGAATTTTATAAGACTTTCGATTCATTAACTCCGCTTCTCTTAAAGGTGATGAACGATGCAATGTCCAGAAAAAAAATCCCTAAAACATGGCGAGAGGCCTATATTACACTGATACCAAAAGAAGAAACAGAGAGGCAAGAAGTTAAGAATTATAGACCTATATCTCTTTTAAATGCAGACTATAAAATCTTTGCCTCAATACTAGCAGAAAGGCTTAAAAGATACTTAAATGAATTTATTCACCCAGACCAAAATGGATTTTTACCTAAAAGGCAAATTAAAGACAATATAAGAATAATATTGAATACATTAGAATATTATGAAACTCACTCAGATAAACAAATGGCACTAATGTTCCTGGACGCTCAAAAAGCCTTTGACAATGTGAATTGGAGATTTATGATACTTCAGTTGGAACAGATGGGGTTTGGAGAAAAATTTATTCAAGCTATAGAGACGATATATAGCTATCAAACAGCTAAAGTGATGATAAATGAAGACTTCACAAAAGATATAGATATCCAAAAAGGGACAAGACAGGGTTGCCCACTTTCTCCACTATTATTTGTGTTAACATTGGAAGTATTAAATAGAACCATATGTGATAAAAATGAGATAAAGGGTATGAGAGTTAAGAAAGAAGAATTCAAATTACAAGCATTCACCGATGATTTAGTGTTCATTTTAGAAGAATCCACAGTGAAATTAATAGAAAAATAATCTTTGCTGTTTGCTTCTGTTAAGAATTGCTTGTGCTATTTTGCTACGGTTAGGAATTATTTGTTAGGGATTAATTCTGTAAACCTCAAATTGTATCTCTTGCTATCTGGTTTCTTGCTTCTGTTATTTACTTGAAAGCTAGGCAGATCCTTGGAGATGAAACAAAGCAGGAATATCCTGCTCCATAGATAAATGGAGCAGAGAAGGGGGCTGCCTAGGAGCACGAACACACAAGGCTACAAGAGATGCTTTGTAAGATAACAAAGCATGGACACAGAATGCTCCATGGATAAGGGGGGCATGAGCAAGACATTGTCCATGTTGGGTAAGAAACTTTTGTCTCTGGTTGGCTAAATTTGGGTATAAGACATTGGGGCTACATTCACTTAGGTGTGGCTTTTCTCCTTGTATGTTTGTTGTCTATATGCATATGGAATAAGTATACCTTGGTCATCTTTGTACAAATAAAAGCTGTTATTTTCCAAACCTCTTCTTGAGTCTCATTTTGGCATTCTGGTAACTCAAGTGCAATTTTTGGACCTTACAACTTCTTCTCAATTTTTTGTACACTATGTACATTAATTTTGCTCAACTTTTAAGTTGTTATTTTCTCCTCCATAAAAGGCTATTTCTTTTACATCCAAAGCAACTGGAAATTCAGAAGCTGTTAAAACAATAATGTCATGGTAATTATGATTTAATAGCTGACCCACTGCTGTAATGCTGTAATACTGTAATGCTGTAATGATGATGCAATGGTAGTAATTAGTCAGCAGGATTATTTGACTGTTACCACTTTAATAGTCTGTATTATAAGAGAGGCCCTGTTGGGGCGTATATCTCTCTCCATTTGGGCTTCCATGCTGTAAATTGCAGACTGTTTGACCTTTGCCTAGTATGTGTATGTACATTCTTTTGTAGAGATAAACCACAATTTTATTATTACAAACCCCTGTTTGATGTTATTGCTCCTGGGTTGTCTCACATAGTCACTCTGTGCGCACTCTGACAGGTTATGGGCCCAGTCCAGAGAGAAGCCCAAATTGACTAGAGAAACCAGAGAGAAGAGAAACCCAATGAGAGCTTGCACCAGAGTCAGAGGGGTTGTGCATCGTGGTTTGTTAGTGGTTAGCGCTTGTAATGGAAACAAGCAACATGGCTACTGTCAGAGTAATGGAAAGAGGTTTTGTGGTGTCTCTGCTGAATGAGACAAGCTACCTCTCCTGGAGTGTAAAGATGGAGATGAACCTGTGAAGGAGGAGATGTGGATGATAGTTACTAATCCACCAGCAGTCCTGGATGATGGGGACTGGAGAAGAAATGAAAAGGCATTAGCCAGTATAATCCTGGCTTTAAAGGACTGTCAGCTAATACAAGTGAGGGTCTCCAGTCTGTGAAAGAGTGCTGAGAGGCTTTGAGCAGTGTGTATGTTAGAGAGACTGTGGGCAGTAAAGTGTTGCTGACAAGAAGACTGTATAAAGCACAACTGAAGCCAAGGGAGAGCATGTCCACACATCTGCAGGCTATGAGAAAGACATTCCTGGAGTTAGAGGAAAGAAGAATGACATTTACTGAGGCACACAAGATATATGTGGTGCTCAGTTAATTAGACACTTCATGGGATGTTCTCATGACTAGCCTAGAGTCTATGCAAGAGAGGGACTTAACCATGGCATATTTGACTGGCTGATTGTTGGAGGAAGAACAGAAACTGCTTGAAAGACAACTAGGAAAGGAAGGAGATAATGCTCAGAACAGGCCAACATCTGCAACATCTCAAGATGCAAACAGAGCAGCAGAGACTGTTTACACAGTGAAACGTTGCTTCACGTGTGGTGTTACAGAGCATCTCCAGAGATGCTCCCTCAGGGAAGAAACAGAAGAGCAGTGAGACAAGGGCACACGAGGAGTGGTTCTTCATCATCATCTTTTCCCCTGGCAGCAACAGCATCTAAAAACACTACAAACACCTGATTGTTGGACAGTGGGGTGAGTCAGCATATTGCAAATGACCCATATACATTTTCTGGCTTGAGACCAGTTAGGCAAACATTTGTTAGTTTGGCTAAAGGACAACGATCTGCTGTTAAAGAGGAAGGTACCTGAGCTAGGGGAAACATTAGACAGTGTATTGTATGTACCTGAATTAGATCATAATCTATTGAGTATTTCAAGTTTAGATAGCCAAGGGTATGAAATACTGTTTACTGGAGGACAATACTCCATAAGGAAAGGTGGAAGAATTCACGCACAAGGAGTTAAGAAGAATGGTCTGTACATTCTAGGAAGGCAGAAAAATGATTGTGCACAAACACTTATGAACACTCAAACACATGACAACTATGTGCATTTATGGCACAGGAGATTGCGCATGCAAGTTGCAGAGTACTGCAAATGCTAGATGCTAGACCTAGCTGAGGAGCGTAAGCCAAAGCAGTGCAAGATGTATTTAGATTGCACTGTTTGTAAGGAGGCAAAATCCAAGGTGTATCCTGTGAATAGGAAAAACTCAAGGCAGACAGAATTATACCTAGGAGACCTGAAAGGTGTAAGAAAGGTATACCTCCTGAGGTTACTTCCAGTTGCCGAAGCGGACGGACGTGCCGGAACAATCTCCAGCCCCGGAGTCCGGCGTTTTGATCCTTCGGTGGGCTCGTATTGAGCCAGGACACCCTTGGAGGGGGTGCCTGCTGAAAGGGCGGCTTGCTAGAGCCCCCAAATCAGCGGCAGCTGAGGGGGGGTTTCTAGCCTTGCCCCAGGCACCAAAGGACACAGCGACGCATGGTACACCAACGCGTCTTCGCCGATGCAATTCGGAAGAGAAAACGAGGATTATACAACAGCTGCCAGGGAGAGGTGAGGAAATGACTCTATATTAAATATTGGATTCTCTGCGATTTCTTAAGTGGATCCAGCCTGCTTTTTAAAAAAAAGATTAGAGGAGGTCTTTCCCTTCTCAGAACAAGCGGTGGCATGAGTGATCCTTTCTCCCCAGAGATTGGAGAGAAAAGAGAAAAAAGATAGAAAAGAAGATCTGGTCCACTTTCACGTGGGGATGGAAATGGCAATTAGACTTTATCGTAAAAGGAGAAGATGTGGTGATTTGAGTGGCTTAAATACAGAAAATTATTAAACTATCTCTTCCCCCCCCCCTGTGAAAGGGAGGGCAAAAATGGCCGGCGACTGCCTTCTTCCTGTCCTTAACCTTCCTCTCCGTTGATTGCCCAGGGGAAAAAGTTTTTACTGGCATAACCTGGATTAGGCGGTTGTGAGGCCTCTCCTCAAGAAGCCTTCCCTGGACCCGGCTATTTTAGAGAACTATCGTCCCGTCTCCAAC
>JANHFK010003006.1:310110-325852 GCA_036250565.1 Sibynophis collaris | reverse complement strand
GGAAGGGCCTTTTTGCCCTCCTCAAACTCCTAGAAAGACTCTAGAGCCTGAGGAGGGTGAAAAATGGGCCTACCGAGCCCACCTTGCCATCACATGCCAAAAGTGGGGGATGCACGGGGGTAGGTCGCATGTGTGGGGGCAGGGCACATTGAATTATGGGTGTGACACATGCTCATGCAACCACCCCTGCCCCCGCTTTTGCCCCACGCGACAGCAAAAAGTTTGGCCATCACTGATATAGTATGTATTTAGGCCTATCTAATTAACATATGTTCTGCCTATTTAACTATTAGGTATGATAGGGCCCACACACATCTATATCTAGGTAATATAATTGTTAAAATACTGTGTACAAAAGTATCATGTTTTCATAGAAGTCTGGGAGTTGCAGTCTCAATATCTGGAAGATGCCAACATTTGCAAAGGCTAATATAGGCCTTATGTGATCATCCACATATTGCAGAAACATTTCTGGTCAGTTTTAAAATGTGATTTACTGATATGTCTGAGCTGCCATAGAGCTTGTACCACTACAGATTTCATTCTGATTGATTAAAAGGCGCTTCCTGTTTTTTAGACACATTCAGTGTTGCTATAATGTAGTTGTTTACAAAAGTGTTTAGAGCGTGCAGGGTCTCTGTGTACTTGAAATAGAAGTTAAACCAATTTTCTATCCAAGTTGCTCTTCAGTTGACAAATCTCCCAATGAAGATTGAATGTTTCTATTATCAAAGCAGAAGAACTGTAGATTAAACCCGTCATTTATCCCTGTCATAAAATGCAATCACTGTTCATTCTCTGCACTGCCTAGCACAATTGCTTCAGTTTGGTGTTTGCTTAGGGCAGTGCGACTGGGGGTGCGGGGGGGACAACGACAGGAGAGGAAATAACAATAGTAAAGAGATTTGAAGAGCTTTTGTTGTTGTTCTTTAACATGCCCTCGCCCAAGGATTTTAAGACAATTAAATATATATTTATGGTAAGAATGGAAAATGCCTTGGTTATGTAAATTTATTTTAGTTCAACACTGGACTCAATAAAGAAGTACAAAGTGAACAATTGTAACAGAGCAGCACTGTAAAGAGTATTTAAATTAAATATTGATGTATTTTAAAATTCAATAAAAAATTCTAAGGAAAGTTACCTAGAAGTCATGTTCTTAGGTTAATCTTGTTTTTTTAATCTAAAGAATGATGGAAGCTGCCTGGCTCTGTGATATGAACTACAATCAGCTTAAAAATAATTGACAAATTAATCCCTTCACAGCACCGCAGTTGTAGAGATGTTAAGTTTAATTAGGCCTTATTGATTGCTTTGTATGATCGAGGAATAAAGGTAATATCTCTGGTTAAGGTCTAGCACAGATATTTCTGACCTTCTAAGCTGTACATTTTAATTATTGATTGTGACGATTGCGGTTATTACAGAGGGAAGACTTTAATTCTTTCGCAATGAGAAATGTGGGTGAGGGGCAAAATTGCCCTCCCTTCCCATGGAAGATATGGGTTTTTTATTGAAAGCTAAAAATATATGCTTCAAATTCATATATTCAGATTCATAGTTATCTTGTGCTTGAATGTTGTAACAATGCAGCCTGTCTAGACAATATTACCATCACTGTGAAGGATAAGATTCAGAGTTTTAGGACACTTTTCTACCCAGTATTGTTGCTGGAAGCCCAGCTATATTATCCATTTTCATGTTGTTGTGCTACTTTCTGGATATGGCAGTTATGATTACAGTGGGTCAAAGTATTATTGCAATGAGTTTTACCTGAAGATGCAATTAAAGAGTGTTCAGAAACCTCAATATATTTAAGATGTAGTGGACAAATTGTCTTTTAGTACGATTATACTACATCAACCTTGTTCCAAATCCTTTGACTCTAGATGGGAGCGCAATTTAAGATTCTGGTTCTTTTGGTCCAATATATGTACCTTCATTCTTATGAACCTATTACGCTCATGTTCTTTCTAAGGCTGTGGGCTCATTTTCACTGAGCACTCTCCCAGCCACTCACCATACCTACCCATGCCCATACTTATTCATACTTTGGAGCTTATTTGCTTGGGATGTTAGACTTGTTTTACTTTTGTTTCATTTTAGGCAAATTATTAATGCTTTGAAGGATATTGCTCCAAAAGATTTTCTGATAATTGTAAATATGAACAATTCTGTATTTGAAAGATAACCATTCTCTTGTTCTTGTTTAGAGTGATATTAAAAGACAACATGTGGTATTTGTAATAAATAATACATAAAATTATTTCTTTTACATGTAGGTGAGTGAAGTTACTGTGGAACAACTGGTACAGCAACACCCACATATCACCTTCAGTACAGTGCTACAAGATTGCAAGCGGACCTTGGAACGGGCATACCAGATGGGTTGGATACCCAGTATGTCCAGTGTCTCTTAACTCATGCTACGGCATTAAAAACAGAGATTTAAACTGAACAATTGAAAATGGTTAAAGATTTTTAATTAATATTTCTTGGTTTTTATTAAATTTATGTTTGGTGTATGTATATGCAAGAGAGAGAGCATGAGTGTATGGCAAATGTCTATTCATTCTTTTAATGGAAATATCAGAAGAAAAATATGGTCAGATATATTTAATTTTTCTGAAATGTTTATTTGTCTATTTAAAATCTGCAAATCAGTAAGATTTTGTAGAGAGCTTGCCCTTTTTTTGTAAATTGAATGTTTACATAAATTAGACTACTGTTTGGATGTTTTTTCAAGGTATATGTTCATGATAGAAACAATTCTTTAGAGATGCATTATAAGATTTTGTTGTTGTTATTTAAGAGCTTTAGGTTTTAACTTCTCAAGTAAGTTTCTTCTAGTTCTAAGGTTAGTTTCAGCAGTGTAATATGTTGATATGCCTTTTTGTTTCATGGTATTTCTTTATTATTAATAGTTCATAGTTCTTTTTAAATTGTAAGTTGCAACTCCTTTCCCAAACTCCCTTTAAATTGGAAGTAATAGATAATCTTAACACAGATTATCAAAATATTGCTAACCTGTTGTGCGTTTTTGAAATGCACATTTATGAAAATCTACAAAGGTACAAAAATATAACATTTTTATGATAAATTTTATTTTGAATGGAATCTTTAATAAATGCTGGACATAAGCATAATGGCAATTTAAGCAGACTATCTGACTGGTCTCTATTGGTTCTACTAAAATAATATTTTTCAGTTGCTTGTGAATGTATGTATTTAAGTGGATATTCCTTGATTACATTTCTACATCTTTCACACTTTCCAGTTTTGTACATTTTCATTTTAATTTTCAGCACTTTTTTATTATTTAGATCTGTGAAAAGTAGTGTATCTAAGGATTCAGGATTTCTCAGTGTTTAAAAAAACCTCAGACTTGCATTTCCTGTATACTTCTGCAGCATCTCAGGGGAGAAGGAAAGAAACATCTGCCTCCACTTATAACTTCCTGTTATATTTAAATCTTCAGGATTTGTAGTTAATTGAAAGTACGGTTAAGTCAAACAAGTAAGAATCAAACTATAGTATCTATTTCTGGCCTATTTCTTTATATATAATTTAAACAAAGATGTTTGGAGATGTATTTCTCAAAAAATGTTCATAATTTATTTCAAACTAGAAATGAATTGTTTTGCTCTCTTTCTATGATGCCCAACTGCTCTGTCATAATGCATTTTTCTCCTCCATGCCAATATGGTAACTTTTTCAAAATACATGGAAACTCCTGCAGGAAGTATGCAAGTCTATTCATGGGCCTTGGATTTGAGTAAAAATATTTGCATGTGTTAACTACTTATCAAAACAAATTAGGCCATGCTCATAAATATCTTTATGCTGTCATTCACTCAGGTTTACAACTATAATGATACGTTATAATGAGATAAGTAATCTCAGATGGAATCTTAACAACTTTAAAAACCGACAGCATATAAAACCACTTGCTCAAAATAATCTTTGTATGACCATGTATCTGCATTCATGTTAACCATAAAGCACCATACTGATGTAAATCATCCCTTAGTAAGAAATTTATTATCCCACCATGTTATATAATCCTAGGAATAAATTTTATGGAATTCAATCTGGCCAAATGTGTATAGAATGACATTGTTATTCTTCATTCAACATAGAATATCAAATGCTGCAGTAAGGTAAAGAGAAGATTTTGGTAACATTAAATACTTGGTACTGACTGTTGTAAAATCTTTTTTGATGAGAAACTTTTATATAGAATCAGAGTTTCATTTTAGTGAGGCATACTAGTTATTTAGTTATTTATCAAATTTCTACACCGTTCATTTCACATAAGTAAATCTTGGTGATTTACAAACAACCTAATAAAACAATATAAAATATGACTAACAGCAAAGTTAAAAACACAATTAAAACCAAAGTTAAAATTTATAAGTTAAAAGTGAAAATTAAAGTTTAAAAATTCACAAGGCTAAAAGGTTAACTAGACTGAGGGAGAACCCTCAAGCCTCCAGCCATTCCCAGCCATTGCCTAACTATTTTAAGTCCTCATGCTAAGTGGCACAGCCAAAAAAACTAGAACAGTGGGGTCTCGCCTTACCTCTGGCTAAAACGTTCCAGGAGACAGGGGAAACAGCAAAAAGGCCATTTTCCTAGATCTTGCCAATCAAAATTCTTTAACTGACAGGATTCACAGCATGCCCTCCCTTGTTTGACCAGGTAGGATGGGTTGAAGTAATTGTGACAAGAAGGTACAAGAAGGTGTTAGATACAACTTGCCTCCAGAAGTTGTGACTGCTCCAACCCTGGGAGTTTTTAGGAATATGTTAGATAACCATCTGTCTGAAGTGGTGTAGGGTTTCCTGTCTAGGTAGTGGATTGGACTAGAAGACCTCCAAAGTCCCTTCCAACTTTGTTATTCTATACCCTTGTCCCATGCCATGACAGATTTTAAAGGTGATAACCATACCTTAAACTGGACCCAGAAGCCAACTGGCATTCAGCGCAGCTTACATAGCCGAGATATTGCATGTGCCACACTAGCCCAGAACTGCTCACACCACTACATTCTGCACCAGTTGCAGCTTCCAGATAGTCTTCAAGGGTAGCCTCATGTAGAGCACATTGCAGCAGTCCATCTGGGAGATAATCGGGGCATTGAAGGGCTTCTCAATCCAGGAAAGGGAATTAACTGGACACCCAAACTTTAGCAAAGTCTTTCCATTCTTGACTGCTATCTACTAAGGAATCAAATGCTTCCCTATCATTTATAATCAAATTGGATAATTTTCATATTTTATTGCATCAGATAGTATCAGTATTCTTTTATTATTATGTGAATTCTTTGACTCCCCAAATTGATTAACTGAATATAGATAGAAAATCACTATAATATATACACGGGAAGGTTATTTTTATGTATATTAGACTACTATAAAAGGTTACATTTCAGGATAATTGACAAAGACAAACTGAAAAACAGAATAGTAGATAACCTTTAGAATGTAATAAATTAATAAAGGATTTTTTAAGATGTAATGCTGAATTTGTTTTTAAAGGTTAGCGCATTTTAATCCATAATATCAAATATTCAAAATTGATCTGAAAGTTGTCATTTTCTCAAAATGTCTGCCTAAACCAGAAGACTTCAGCCAAAATATTTTGGAAAATAGCATTTATAATTTTAGTCTTGTTTCTTTTTTAGAGACTCTGAATTGTGATAAATCTCACTAATTCAATTTTTTCAAGGAAAATATTCTGTTTTCCTTCTTTAACGCGAGTATTAAAAATAGTGACTTAAGTACTATAATGTTCATTTTGAAAATTACTCAATGGTAAGTAATAAGCAATTTTGTAAGATCTTACCCAATACAATATGTGAAGAAAAGGTTTAGAGAGTATATATTTCAGTAGCAATTGTACAAGAGGTCCCTGCAAGTTGAAATAAATTGTGAATGTGTCTATACAGTGACCTGTACAAGCTTTCAACAAACACATATCAAAGTGGAATCACAATGACAGTGAGATTTTTACCAACTGTAGAAGTTTTGCACCAGCAATGAATGACTAATGATAAATGACATGCTAGTGTAACTTTAGCTTTATAAAGATTCTGAAATAAAAACTGTGCCCTAATAGAAATATTTATATGCGAATTTTACATAGTAGCTATGATTAGTGGAAAGGAACATGTACTTAACTCTAAATGCCTGTCAGAATTAAGGCTTTTCTTTAAACCTATAATCTTCCCTACTGTAACAATCATCTACTCCTATATCATTTCTCTGTAGCAGAGTTTCACACTGAGAATTGGCATGGGGCTAACAACTAGGTGCAGACTGAGTAAGAGACAGAGTTTTATGGGCACACATGGATCAATAAATCCTCCATATTCTTACCATTCATTCAAAACAGTATCAGAATACCATCTAATGACTAATCCAGCCTTGACTCATGCTTTGGAATAATAGCTTCAGTTGAATATGTTCTTAGCCACCAATGTCACTTATGTTGAACAATTTCAGTGCACTCCAAACAACATCTATAATCTCCAAATTCACACACCATATGGCTGCTCTTGTGGAATAGGATAAACTTAGACAGGATTTTTGTTAAAAAGTCAGGACAGTGATGTTGGAGTGGCTTGATACTGGAATCTTGAACTGAAAAATTGCTGTCATGTTTAGAATTAAAGTGGAAAAATAAATCATTGGTAGAGCAATATAGTGCAAAATATTTTGTAACCATCTGCAGTATGTATTAAAAGTGTATCTTTAAAAAGTGTAGTAAGGGCAAAAAAACCCAAACTATTTTGTATGAAACACTCAAGCATGAATTCAAAAAGCTAATTTTAAAAATTAACAAAGAAATTAATATTTAATATATTATTCAACACTGTTTTATATATACAATATTGAGAGAGAGAGAGAGAGAATCCCTTTTACGTTGTTTTGTACATGACCGTTGGATTTATTCATTTATATTCAGAGCCCAAAAAATAGTGTACAAGAAGATCCAAGTTATAGAAGTCAATTGATGCTAATGCTATGATAGTTATTTATAAAAAAATAGAATAAAAATGCAAATAAAAGTTACTTAGAAAGTTATATGGTCCTTTAACCAGGACAACAATCAATCCAAGAGCTTCTAATAGCAATTGCAATCAAGCAAAATTTTGCTACATTATTGTAAATTTTAATGAAGACAACAAGTAAAAATGGGGATGGTTATAAACTTTGCATGAGAAGTGCAATCGAAAAAGTAAAAGGAACTTCTTTTGTATATTCTATAGCCATGCTATCTTTAGCTCATAAAGAAATGCAGCCTTGATGCAGCACTGTCTCTGGGACTTTCCCAGTGCAAGTTACTAGGCTGCCTTAGGCATTCTGAAAGTCCCAAAATTAATTTATAATATATTAATATTTCAGACTAATGATACAAAGACACCATGTACTAAGCAATTGATAAAGAGGTAATATGCAAAGCAATAGTTTATCTAATGTAATGTGCTAAATTTGTACATTGGTATTTCTTAATAGTAATGTAAGCATTTTGTACATTATATTAGATACACTATTATTAAACCCCCAAAAAATCAGATGTTCTTTTGATTTTACTGGGATGAATTCAAATTTTCATCAAATGTCCTATTTGAGACTTTCAATGGGTCCTGTCACGTTTAAGTAAACCAACTTGATATCTATTTTTTTGTTCATTTTAATAATAACATTTCATGTTGAAAATGTGAATATTTGAATTAGATAACCAAATATATGTGCACTGTGTGTATTCATGAGTTTATAGGTCTAAGATTCCTCAGACGGCATTAACAAGCTCAGGAGTGATTGATTGACTGATTCGGTATTAAAGCAAAGGGAAGCACATGTAACTGTATAGTAAAGTCTGCCAAGTAATTTCAAAGTAATATAAGGAATGAGACCATTGTTCCCTGCAACCTTCTGGTATTATTTATTTATTCCAACAAGGGGATGCAATAAAATAAGAAAAAGTCAAGCAGGAGTTATTTTATATGTCGATATATACAAAAGTTCAGCAAAACACAAAAACTTTCTTCTATGATTTTCCTGTCATGGATCAGACCAGACCAATGGGAAATACTTGGTGACTCAGCAGTTGTTTATGAAGATTGATATCAACCCTGCAGTGACATTTTATTTATGTTTAAAAATTACGTAGGCTGAAAGCAAAGAATATCAATTTGAAGGGAACTGTAAGAATATGAGGCACCGATATTCAACGTATTAGATTTGTAAATGCCATAATATATTTATTCAAAAATATGAGAAATGTTTGACTATATGATGTCATAGATATTTGTCAGTAAAGTAACAGCTGACTGCTCTCTCGAGATCCATTGAGATAAATCTCAAGTAGTTTCTGCAGCATTAGAAACATATTTACTGCAGCAAATTTGAAAGATTTTGCAAAATCTTGTTCCTCCTGATTTGTGAAGGCTATTCAGAAACTAACATGCAACTCAGCCCATGCAATGGTGCTGGTCTCTACCAGTTTGAAGGGGGCAGTGGATCCAACTATCCTGAACAACTTTCATTCAATGCTCTTTTTTTTTTAAGGATAATTGTTGAGAAAATGCTTTGGCTGCACTTGCAAAAGATCTTGGAACAAATTAATTATCTGGATTCTTTTCAGTTGGGGTTCAACCTTGGACACAATACAGAAATGATTTCGGTGAAGCTGAGATTTGGGTCAAGCAGGGCCTGGCTCTTTAACCTTTCAATAGTGTTTGATTCCATCAACCGGGGCATTTTTCTGGACCAGCTGTGAGGAGTCAGAATAGGAGATATGGTGTAATGATAGTTGCCCTAATTTCTCTGTGACTAATTCCAGTCAGTGTTGGTAGGAGTAAAGAGGATAAGTCTAAAGTGCCTGATCTACAGGATGCCTCAGGGCTCGACACTATCTTCCTTTTTCTTTAGCATTTACATGAGACTGCTGGGGAAAGCCATAATCAGTATATTGATGATGCTCATAAGGCTTGTCAAATTTTTCAGCTTTCAATTTCCAACCATTAGGGTCCTCAAAAGTTGTAATATGCCTTGGAGATTGTAAAGATATTTTGTTTATTTTAATATAATTTAGATGTGCTTGGTAAATAATTACATACATATCATAACTTTTCAGACCAGTAATTCCCCAGCAAACAATTCAGACCAGCAATTCCCCAGTACCATTTAAAAAAAAAACATTATTCTATGTGCAGTGAGCCAGGTGGAAGATATCTTTATCATTTCACTCCAGAGAAAGGCTCAAAAACAGGAAAACCTGCTTGAGTGATTGCAGATAATCTGATGTATTTCATGGAGAAGAAAAGCATTGACAAAAGCTTGAAGACCATTCTTCAGGAGATTCTACGGAGGTTAATACTGGCTATGAAGGTGGTGCCATGCACTGGGTAGAGGTCAAGCCAGAGCATCCATTTGCTGGAACTGATTGACTGGTCTGAAGGTGTATATGAGCCACCTTTGACGTGCAATAAAGCAGAAATAAAGAAGTTCATTGACGAACCAATGCAAGTACCACAGTGGTCCTGTCATGCCCAATCAATAGAGAGATGTGTGAAACAGGTCACAGAGGCAGCAAGCAGAGTATATACACATGAAGAAATGTGAGGGTTATATCGGAGGCCAACAGTTGGCGGCTGATGTCAAAGAATGAATCAAGACTAGATGAAATTCGCTTAAACATTTTTGTAACAGATAATTGCTTTCTGCTGTTAGTTTAGGATTGCATGGATTATTTTTTGCTTAGCTAGATAAGATTCATGCAGAAAAAAACAATTTTTGTAGCAAAAGGTATAATTTTGAGAAGATAAAGTTAACAGTATATGATCAGACGTGGATGTACCATACCAAGCTAAACGTTATGCAATTGCATAATTCTTGGTGTAAAAACACATATTTTTATTACCCCTCACTGAAAACATTGCAAAAATTAATTTTCACCCCATTAAATGACACACCCTAATGCTCAGTTGTACATCTTATCCTCTGTCTGATTAAATTATGCTCTCAAGATCTTCTCCCAAAGCCTGAAAATTATAAAAATCTGGGTAGAACAGACTTGGGGTCAATCGTAGCAACACCAAGTGGCCGGGGATCATCAGGTTTGGGCCCTTAACAAAGTGCACATTTTGGATCAAAAAGCATTTCTCGCTGTCACTCATGCTCATCTTGTTTTTGGACAATTGCAGTGCTTTATACATGGTTCTATCCTTAAAGGTCATATGGAAACTATAGTTGATCTTGAATGTGGCAGCACAAGCAGTGATGGGAAAGACTCACTATTTCCATATAACAGGTTGCTATTAAAATTTCACTGGTTATCAGTTGGATTCTGAAGACAATTCAAGGTGCTGGGTGTTATATAACCATACATAGCATAGGACAGTGATGGCTAACCTTTTTGCCATTCAGTGCCAAAAGTGGATGGAGAACAGGGGGGTTGCGTGTGTGCATGCCTACACCCATAATTCAATGCGTCCCGTGTCCCCCCCACTTTTGGCACACAATGGCACAGTGGGCCTGGTAGGCCCATTTTTCGCCCTCCCCGGGTTCCAGAGGCTTTCTAACAGCCTGGGGAGGGCGAAAACAGCCCGTTTGCCAACTTCCGGTGGGACTGGAAGGCCTGTTTTTTGCTCTCACCAGGCTCCAGAGGCTTTCTAAGAGTCTGGGGAAGGTGAAAATGGCTTTCGCCACCCCTCTGGAGGCCAGAAATAGCCTGTTTCCCAACTTCTGGTGGGCCTGGAAGGCCCGAAAAGTAGCTGGCCAGCATGCGCATGCGTGCTGCAGCTGAGCTGTGGCAACACTTGTGTGCCCACCAATATGGCTTTGTGTGCCGCCTGTGGTACCCGTGCCATAGGTTCACCATCATGGGCATAGGATCTTGCTCTTTGGGAAAGTATCCATCTCCCATAATGTGTGCTGTGACAAAGTTGGCTTCCTTTCAGTGCCAACTGTTAATCAGTGTGATTTTGTGCAGTTTCATGTCTATTGAAGCAGGGCCATGAAGTTATGGTGGCAGGTTTTTTTTTTTTAATCCTAATACTGGCCTTTAAATGAAATGTTTGGAAAATTTGAAGTGTTGCTGCACAGAACCTAGCACTGGGTACTGTGGAACCTGCTATCCTTGGAGAATTTCTATGGAGCTGCTCTTTGCAGCTTATAAGAGATTTAGTTATCATCCAAAACATGTTATATATGCTTTTTCTGTTATGCCTTTAAATGTGTTTGCTTGAGTTAATAATAAAACTTAAAATCTCATTATTCACTCAAATGCTCATTGTCTATGAAGTCAAAAGAACCAATTGCCTGGGCATTTGATCATTTTCCTTGTTTAATCTTTGTTTTATAACTTCAGAAACTTCCTGTATTGTTATAGCTCCATTTATATTTTGTCTCTGTTCTGCTGTAATCCTCAGTAATTTTTGTTTCTTTAGATATTCATCTATTTTCTCTAGAGGAATGTCACTTCCTTTATACAAAATAGAGTAATATTGATGAAATACATTTTCTATGGCTGCATTGTCCATTAATACAGCATTTCCCTCTTGTAATTTCAATATCATTTCTTTTCCCTTTATTTTCATAATTTATATGCTAGCCACTTCCCTGGTAAATTTGAAGCTCTTTTTTTTTTGCTTTACATAATTCATTTTTATTTCATTTATCTTACTGTTAACATACTATAGATAATTGCCATTGCAGAAGTTTAATTTGTTGAGAGATACTTGTCATCTCTGGAGAATTATTTAGGTCTTATTTTCTCTTTATTTCATTCAAAATAGCATGTTTTCTCTTGACACTTCTTTTTAAATTAATTGTTGTATTGTATAAAGTGACCTCAAATAAAAGATTTACTTGCATCCCAAACCATTCTTAAGTCAGGGCCTTTACCTAAACTATTTTCAAAAATTATTTTAGCCTTGTTTTACAGTGCTTCACTATTGCTTCTTTCCATAGCAACAGTTTGTTAGTCTTCATCTAAAAGAATTAGATTTTCTTTTATAAATCAAACTCATAGGACTATGAAATGAACACAATCTTTGTAATACCTCTACTTTAAAATTTTAGTGGCCAAATTATTGAAGTACAAAGCATATATATTCTTGAAAAGATTTATGCCTTTGAGAAAGATAAGCAATTTAACTTTATTAAATTGTCTTTTTTGTCTTGATGTATCAATCACCTAAATTGTCCATTAGATTAAAAAAAAAACACCTGTTGATCATTTGCCTTGAGTCATTCTAATATTTTGTTCAGAGGTTCTATTCAGTTGAGAGGAGATCACATCATTCCAATTCCCCATCAAACCACCAATTTTCATAAGAAAAAAAGATTAATCTGTCCATAAATAGTTTATAAAACCCTGCTTTGCCCTTATTTGCGGCATAAATTCCCAGTATCAAAGGCTTAACCCCACACAAATTAACTTCCACACCAACAAATCTACCATACTCATCAATCAATACTTCTGGTTTTAGTTAGGGATTTATGCACAAAATTCCATATTTTTTTCGTTTATTTCTTTTCTTCTTTTGTTGCTACAGAAACAAATTCTTCACCAAATTTTTATCAATCAAACATTTTATGTCCTTTTTCTAACAGTTACATTTTCTAATTAAATATAGTTGCCTTTGTCCTCCTTCACCCAGAGTTTCTGATGCCTTGAATTCTCTTTTAAATAAACATGATAAAAATCACAAAAAAGATTGATTGTCATATAGTCTCGTGAATCCTAATGAGATCCTTGACAGGCAACTACAGGCAGGGTTTTTCTGCCTTTCGTAATTTACTGACTTGCCCTTGGTCAGCATTGAAATCCTGCCACCTGTTATCAAGGCTGTCCTCAGAAAGACTTCCATGGCTGACTTCTTAGCATTTTTATTGCAGGGGAGGGGGGGGGACAGGGGACTGTTTTCCTACTCCCAGAGTAAAATATTCCATTTAAATAGTAATATCGAACCATGGTGCAACAGTGAAGTACTTAGTTTGATAGTTTCGTCTTCTTTTTCTTAGCCATCCTCTTGCACATATTCTCTGAACGAATTACAGAGCAGTTCTTCTCCATTGCTAGCCAAGAACAGTTTTTCCAAATAATCAGTTGAAATAAATCTTACTTTTACTTTCTAAGATTTTCAATACATGTATTATGTGAACTAGAGGCAGTTAGAACTAAGCTTCCATTCTTACAAACTGCTTAAAGGCACACTTCACCATCATCATTCAAATAAGAGATATAGGGGAGAATTCAACAGTGAGGTTTCCTCCCCCATACACTTCCTTTCCTCCTTTCCCCCCTTTTTCCTTTCCTTCCACAGCTCAAATATTGTTTTGGAAAGAAGCCTAATCCATGCTGTGAAATAATATGGGAACTTCAGGAAGACCTTGATCATGACTTTTATGGACCATTTTTGGGAAGCATAAACCCACATCATCTCTCTAAAAGAAGCAACTATTCTACAATGGTGTCTGCTTTTAGCATGTCACCACGGGCAGCATATTTTAAAATCTCTTCTGTTCATGGGGCCTGAGATGCCCGATTTGCTTCTGTCCAAACATCACAGCCACTGTAAACTCTTTACACATTTCTCAGGCACTTTTCTTTGGAATCCAATCCAAGGTTTCATTGTCTTTGAAACAAAGAAAAGCCCCTTAGTAATGGGATAACATTTACCGTATTTTTCGGCATATAAGACGCACCGCCATATAAGACGCACCTTAATTTTGGGGGCCGAAAACAAGAAAAAAGAATTTTGCCTCTTTCTACCAGCATCAGTAGTAGGGGAAGCGTCTGCTTTGTCCAGGGAACTGCTTTGCTCCATGCATCGCCCGCTCGTCCTTCTTCCTTGCCCTCCTCGCACAGCCGAGGGAGCCTGGAGTGCACGCTTCCCCCTCCCCGCCTGAGCTCTGAGCTGAGCGGAGTGTCTGCCTTGTCCGCGTGGCTTCCGCTCGCCCATCGGAGCAAAACAGACGTAATTATGAGAAGGATCTTGGAGTTCTAGTGAACAATATGAGTCAGTAATGTTCTGCAGCTGCCAAAAAAGCCAACACAATCCTAGACTTCATTAACAGAGGGATAGAATCAAGATCATTTGAAGGGTTATCACTTTATAGTGCCTTTGTAAGACCACATTTGGAATATTGCATCCAGTTTTGATCATCACAATGTAAAAAAAGATGTTGGGACTATAAAAAGAATGCAGAGAAGAGCAATAAAGATGACTAGGGGACTGGTTGCTGGAATTGGGTTCCAATATCTAAGGGGTTGCCACAAAGAAAAGGGAGTCAATCTATTCTCCAAAGCAGCTGAAGGCAAGACAAGCAGCAATGCATGAAGAGAGAAGTAATCTAGAACTAAGAAGAAATTTCCTGACAGTGGAACAGCTTGCTTCCACAAGCTGTGACTGCTTCAATACTGGAAGTTTTTAAGAAGAGATTGGACAACCATTTATCTGAAATGTTATAGCAGGGGTGTCAAACTCAAGGCCCGCAGGCCAGATCCAGCCTGCGATGTGGTTAGATCTGATCTGCGGAATCACCCTGGAAAAGTGAAGGACTGCTGCGCAGCATATCAGCCCAGCCCATGCCGAGCAGGCACTGATCTACAACCTGGCGGTGGCTATCCAAGCCAGAATGCGATCAGCCTTATATCTGCAAAGCCAGCCTGGAGTCAGCGAGGGGCCTATCCCCCATGGCATGTGCACAGGAGGTGGCGAGCGGACACAGGGCCTGGCGTCCCTGAGGACCATCTTGCTCCACTGGCTGACTGAGTGCTTCCCTTTTACCCAGGATGCCGGGGTTTGCTACCTCTTATGTGGATGGCCAAGGGATGGGGTCTCTCATTGGCTCCAGGGCACCTATGCAGGTCAGATCTAAGGTTGACCATGTTCCACCCGGATAGCCACATCAGGTTGTAGATCAGCACTGCGCCTGCACCAGCACCTCCATGATCCGCTCATTGGTTTGGCCTAGCAGCCTCCTCTCACTGGGACTGCCCCATCCCTGTGTAGGAAAGCCATGGCTGGCGGCAGCATGGCAAATCCTCCTGCCCTCCTCCTTTCCAGAGTGCGAAGGAAGATTGGGAAGACATGAAAAGCTTTCGCAAGCCGACAAGATTTTGAGGTAGTGAAATCTCTTGCTTCAAGCCTCCCATCGGCTTGCAAACACCTTTTGTACTGTCCCAATCTCGGCATGATAAGCATTTGCAAGCCGACAAGACTTTGGGGAAGTGAAATTGCCTTGCTTGAAACCTCGGCTCGTAAACGCTCTTCTTGCCGAGATTGAAATGGTATGAAAAGCATTTTCAAGCCAATGGAAGCCTTCAAGCAAGGTAATTTCACTGATTCAAAATCTCATGCTCTTCAATCAGATTTGGTAATGTGTGAGATCAGTGGTGCAAGATCTCACATTACAGTACTGCATAAACTGCAGGGCATTGGTACGTGTGTGGCTGAGGAGGGTGCCTGGGGCGTTGAACAGTACTGCACAAACTGCAATGGGGAGAGGGGATGGAAATGGGAAGCTGCTGTGGGCAATGGGTAGGCAGCTGTGGGCATGGGCTTCCTATTCCAATTCCCCACTGAATTGCCTCTATGCCTGAACTTCAACCTAAAACCGAACAGGCAGATGGTTGCCCCCCATCGCACCCCAACACGATTTGATACCCCCCAGGCACCCAACCAGCTGCACGCAAGCAACAATGCTCTGCTAGCCCCCACCCT
>JANHFK010003006.1:290005-301705 GCA_036250565.1 Sibynophis collaris | reverse complement strand
TGTTGCAATTTTTAAATGGAAACCGCCCTGAGTCCTGCAAAGGAAAAGGGCGGTCTACAAATCGAATAAAATAAAAAATAAAATAAAATTGGTAAGATGGGTTGCTGGGGCCCCTCCCATCAAGGAGCCATCAACTTGATGGAATTTAATGGGGTGTTTTAAGGGGTATGTTTTTATGCCCAACTGATTTATGACTGGGAGACCAATTAAACGTTGAGTGCAGCCGCTATCGATTATGGCAGGCACCTCGGCTTGTTGGCCTTGTTAGTACTGATAGTTTCACTTTAAGAGTAAAGGAGGGGATGGGCGAACTCACCATCAGATTGTCTTCTCCGGAGTCTTTGTCTGGAGGACTTTCTTCAGCCGGAGGTTCTGCGGGCGGAGGATTTCAGTGGGCGTAGATTTCCCTATTGAGTGCAATGGAACGTGTATACCAATCTTGCAGGCACTCTGGTAGGCCACGGATCCCACAGGCTTTTCTGACGTCTTGGTTGGGAGGAAGTTGTGACTTCCAACTAGAAATAGTCCTAATTTAGTGACTGCAATTGAGACAGCTCAATCGTTAAGCGAAGTTAAAGTAAGAGGGTTAAGAATATGGTAATAGGAAGAGCAGGAGAATGAGAAGTAGTATTCACTTCATCTTTCTCCCCCCCCCCCAATTTTTTATTTTTCCAACGTACAAATAAAAAAAACCAACCATATTTTTGTAGATGAAACAAGAAAAACCCGGTATTTCTTTCCACTTATTCTTTTAAAACATTTCAAAATCTAATTTCCTATTCATCTTTCTTATGATCACAACTCTTAGTTAAGTATAATTCTATTATCACCAGTTCCATATCAATAAGTGCTTATACGTTATACGGATACAACAACTATTATTCTAAATATTATCCTTTTATCATTTGCTCTTATTCTTAAACCCTTTTATCTACAATTATTTCTAATATGCCTAATTTCAATCAGTCTTCATTAAATTTATAACATACATAGCCTTGTTTCAACATTATTATAGCGAAAAAAAGATGAAAAAAATAAAAGCAACAGAAGATTAATATTTATCCTTACTACTTACTGTATCTACTTTTTATCATATTATATTAGATAATTCAGTTAGATAGTTAAAATCATTCCTTAAAAATTCATCTAATTGATTACCATTATTCCCATGTTATACATAACGTCAATTCAATATTGTTCCATACAAATTCATTCAATGTAATTCGCTTCATGTAATCATATACATTCCATTTTATCCTTTTTATTTCTATTTCATTGTAGGTATTCACTATTTACTATTTCTTCAACAATATTTAATTAATATCTGTATCTTTTACCACAATATAACACAACCAAAAAGATTAGTTCAATCTCTTAACACTATTATCATACTTATATGTTTTGTACACCTCTTGCTTTTATATCCCTAAATTCTGTATTTCCCCTTATTTTCCTCTAGTACGCCCCCTCCTGGTGAATCTTCACCCTTTCTCTTTTTCTTTATTCTCCACTTCCATTCTTTAGGTTTGCTATTTCTTCTTAATATTTCTCCTGCTCCTGTCGCATTTCTGAACCTCTGAACTTCCTTTCTCAATATGCATTGCCCTGCCATCCTTCTGCTATTTTCACTGCTATTCCCAGTGTAATCTCTAAATTTTTTATATTCCCTTTTCCCATGCTCTTATTATTTGTATTTTAAACTGTACAAATACTTTTGCAACTGCAGATTTTGCAATCTGTTTACAAGTAGTCTTTGACTTACAACAGGGGTGGATTCTACTTACCTTCCTTACCGGTTTGCAACAAGAGCGTGTATGAGCGCACAGCGCTTCTGCGCATGCGCAGAGCATCGGTGATGATGTCTGGGTGGGTGGGCGGAGTCTCCCGCCCCCGTTAATATCAGTTCTAAGAACCGTACAGAACCAGTAGGAACTCACCACTGACTTACAACCATTCATTCATTAACCATTCCAAATTATAATGATGTGAAAAAAAATAGACTTATGAAAATGATGATTGTTGTGGTGACACCAGTGTTCAGAAAATTATTATCTGGGCACTTGGTGACCCATTCATAATTACGTTTTTTTCAAGTGCTCCACGATCATGTGATTGCCATTTGGAATCTTCCTTGCCAGCTTCCCCAGAAAGCCAATGGGGAATCGGCGGCAAGGGCACAAGCCACTGCTACCTGCTGTGAGGAGTCCCTCTAGTCTCTGGAAGCTGGCTGAAAAAAGTCCATGTCGAAATCCAGGTGGGATCTTCAGTCCCATAGCAGAGAGGTTTGTAAAGTCTCTTTGCTCTGGGGCTGAAAATCCTCATCACTGACAACCCTGCTTGGATTTTGGCATGAACATTTTTCAACCCCAGAGCACTCTCCACTCTGGTGCTGAAAATCCTGTATGGATTTTGGCACAGAGGATTTTCAGCCCCAGAGCAGAAAGGCTTTAGAAACCTAAAGTCCAAGCAGTTCTGAAAACTATGCACTACATCCTTGACTCTCACCTGCTTATTCTCCTCCTTCACTGGGAAGTGCCTGAGACTTGCAACATTCTGCTCAATTGCCCTCTGACTTGATTGTGGGAAGCTGGCAGGAAGTTGGGGGACATTCACTTAACAAAGGCTACTAGGATTGCCTGGGTTGCTGCTAAGCAAAGTAGTAGCACTTTATGACTACATCATTTATTGATGTAAAATCAAATCCCAATTGTTGTTATGAGTTGAGGACTACCTATAGCTGCACACTTAATGAACCTGATAGTATGAAAAGACCTGAGCAGCAAATCTACCAAGATAGGTAGGGCTGATCTTGAGCAACTGATATACTACGTGTAACTCTTCTTTTCAAAGAATAAGTCTGCAATTAATAAAATGTTACCATTCATGTCTACATTGTTCCAAGGTTAATAATCTGTTCATATATGAAAGTAATATTTAACAGTAGTCATGGACTGGATGAAAAAAAAGGTAAATTGAAACTTAATTCAATTACACAGAACTATTCCTTACCAGGCAAATAGCAGATCACAGAGTAGCTAGGTACTTTGAATCTTATTTTTGCAGAGAAAGGCAGATTACAAATCTAATAAATAAATAAATAAATAAATAACTTCCTTGACTTTCTTACATACACCTGCCTTAACCAAAATAATTTAAAACCCAGCTTTGGGCTCTGCTCTACAGATAATATGAGCTTTAGGTATCTTAGCTTCTAGATAACAATAATTCCTAAGCAGTCATATGCCATACTACCTCAATATTAAGACCTGCCAAAATAAAAATGTGTAAAAGAAATGGACATTTGTAAACATGCTTTATACTTTGCAATAGAACATCCTACATCAGGGGCGTCAAACTCAAGGCCCGGGGGCCAAATCTGGCCCATGCAGTGCTTAAATTTGGCCCACAGGGGCCAGATGCATGCAGCCCTCCTGAGCTCTGTTTTCAACTGGCAGAGGGTTGCAGGATGCTGTCGCAGCAGAAAATGGAGCTCGCAAGGGCTGTGGGTGGCCTTCCCAAGTCCGTTTATGCTAGCAGAGGATTGCAGGAAGCATTGCAGCTGTAGATGGAGCGGAGGAGCACATTTTTGCTGGCAGAGTGCTCGGGCCTCCATAGGCGCCCCAATACAAGTGATGTTGAGCTGGCCATGCCCATCCTGGCCACGCCCAGCCCAGATCCCGAGGTCAAACAGAACCTTGATACGGCCCTCAATGAAATCAAGTTTGACACTCCTGTCCTACATTTTTAAATGAATTAGTTTGCAAATACTGTATAAGAAATTAATTTCACCCATCCCATCCAGTACGATTTTCTACTATACAGAAGAATAGACTGAAATCACCAAATATGCTGGGAATGTCAGTTCCTAAAGGAAATTTTAAAAATGGGGTATCTCAAGAGAGGGCCAGCTCGGGGTTGTGGTTAAGTTATCACCTAAAAACTGGGAGATTGTGATTTCTAGTCCTGCCTTAGGCACAAAATCAGTTGGGTAACCTTGAGCCAGTCACTTTCTGTCATCTCTAGGAAATCTTGCCAAGAAAACTGCAGAGGCTAGTTCATGCAGGGGCCTAGAGAAGGCACAAATAGCTACATATCTGTATCTATATCTACATTTGTAACAAAGAACTGAGATAAAATATGGCATCTGTTGTTTGCTCCCACATACACACAGATAGAAGAATATGTCATGCCCAGGAGGACTGTCCAACTGGAATGTTATAGTGCCCAGACTGTGCAAACTTGTCTCTGCCTTCTCACCTTGGCTGCACATGGATTTCCTTTTGTTTAATACTTCAACTGATGGATTGTGGCTCATGGAAAATGGCACTAAAATTAACACATGTCCCTTTAAAGCATAGGGAAAGCTTAGCGTCACTGAGATTTGATTGCAAAGAGAAGGACTCTTCCATATGCAAAGCCAAACTGAAATTGCTGCTCTTAATGAACCTGAATGATTCTTTTTGCTGGGACCCTAAAGGATAAACACTCTCAGCATGAGGTAAAGAGCTTCACTTATCTCAACTCTTTCCTTTCTCGTGAGTTATGCATGTTACGGAATGCTTCAACATGCCTTTGAGAAGTGGCCATGCACAGCTCAGTAGAAACAGCATTAGCAATGTATAAATACATCTTTCAGAACTCTTCTAACTTAGCAGTCCAACTGTGTATAATAAACATATATTAAAAACTTGCTGCCCTACACCCAATTTCCTCTCAGGAACTCTGCAATAACAAAAAAGATCCAAAAACAATTATTTTTCTGGCTTTAATGAACACATCCCACAATAACTGCGATAGTTATAACAACAAGAGTGATGAAGTTAGTGAATTTATCTGGAGTCTTGTAAAGACTTCTACTTTCTGGCAGAGCCCCCACTGGGACTATTTACAGCTCCTAGTATTACAAGGCACAGACATCTAATTATGCATATTTGAATTGGTTTCTATTATTTTGCTCCTTGATTTACCCTTAATGTTCTTCACCTCCCTCCCTTTTGTTTTATTTTTAATTATTTAATTTCATATGTTAAAAATATGACCAGGCCCAGAAAAATGTGTTGAGGTGCTAGCCAACGGGAAGGCATTGACAAAATGCAGCTTTCTGAGATCTGTTGTGTCATCTAAAGAAGATTTGCTAGATGAATCCCCAGCCAACATATTATATTAGGGCTGTGTGAATCATTTTGAGGAAAGCTCAGGAAATGAAAGATAGAAGACTGGGATTGCTGATGTATGATGCCCTGGAAACTGCTGCATTGAGCCTTTAATAGAACCTTGTGCTTTGACCAAATTGCCAGTGAATGAATGCTATACTAGACAACTCTTATGTTGTTTATCTTAATTATTCTTTGGTAACCAGATGTTATTTTCTGATATCAAACATTGATTCTCACTCAAGTTTATTTACATTAACTGTCACTAGGTGTCTGCAGGTTTCAGGCAAGTATTTTTCCATAACTATTTGAGAAAGCTGGAAACTTAACCTGGAATATTCTACAGAATATCCTTCCATGATTGAGCAATTATCCCTCCTCCACAAAATCTCATCCAGGATCAAGATGAATATCCCTACAGGAACTATTATGATAAAATGGTTCTACATTCCATGAAGACGTTTATCAAGTAATAACTTGAAAATATCCCATGGAAATAAATTGATGCTTCTGTAAAATTATTGTTTACAACATATGTAGAAGATGCAAATACCTAAAGAGTACAGAACTGAGACTTTAGGGCCATGTATCATACCCTAAAGCCTTGATAATGTTCCAGAACTTTTCCAAAAGTTGCCATCAAACTGTAAATCAAAGTTTTGACTATGACAAAAGGAAAAAGTCATGGTATCTTTGAGGAGTAATAAGATGAAATTGCTTTTAATATCAATTATATTGAATCAAATAATGTTTATCCTGACCCCACCTACTTTTTTGGACTATGGTCGCCAGTAAAAAACTAAGTCCAAAGGCTTTGTGGATTGGGTTATGTAATTATAAATTAGTTAAATTTTTCTATTAATATAAACAACTAAACAAAGCATAATAATATCTATTCATCTTTCCCAAGTGTCTAAATTAAATTTCAGTACCATTGCACACCCTTGAATTTTAATGACTATTTTCATCTCTTATTAGTATGGTTTAAAGTTGCCATTCTGTCACTAACTGCATTGTGAAGTGAAGCACAAATGAATCTCTTTAACCCAAAACTGTCAGTGGTGCAAAGGGTGGAACAGCTGGCAGGAAGAAAAGGCAGGATCTGTTAGAGGAAAAGGAGATCTATCTCTTGGGAGCAATTCTAGAAGAAATAAACATCAAAATGAATGACTTAACAAGGCACTGCAACCTCATTTGTTGGGAAATTGGATAATCTTATAGCACAACTAAATATTCTTCAGAGTGATCTGATACTGTTGACTTGCAGCTATTAAAACAACATGGTCTTAACAGCATATGGGGAAAAGGTTAAGCAAGCGTATTAGCTGTAAAAGCCATTTATGAAACTTTATGAAAAAGTCATTTTGAGCATGGAAATCCTTGTCTATCAGACTTTTGGCATTTATATTTTGAGAAAGTTAGGAGTAAGTAGCATTGGCTGAAGTAGCTATAAAAGCAAGTTACGTATTTGGTGCTAAACATCCATCGGAGTCCTGACTGAGCCAATTTGTTGTAGTAGTGACGGCACCATGTTAGAAAACCTGAGACCGTGAGTTCTAGTTTTTCCTTATGCATGAAAGCTGGATGGATGTCTTTGAGCCAGTCACTCTCTCTCAGTCCAGCTCACCTTACAAGGCTGTTGTTGTGGGGAAACTAGGAGGAGGAATGAATACTAGATATGCCTGGAATTATTTATAAAAATAATAATGCAAGGATAGAAATAAATCTATCTATCGCAAGCCATATTGAAGCATAGAAGGCTTGAGCATTCTACTCTTATAATTCTACTCTTGCTAACAATATTACCCCAAGGATATAGTAGCCAGATGTACAAATGTCTACTGGAGGAAAATATTTGCAGATACAATTACAGTATGCACATGTGGCTTCTATATAGGGGACCTTATAGTAAAGATAAAGTTGTGTATAGAATTTTGAGGTATAGGTAAGCTCTTATCATATATCTACTGAGCTTTTTTAAAAAGTCATTCTAAGAAAATTTAGATGCCATTGATTATTCAGACAGTACACTATACAGAAGCTATTAAGAAAGCTCTGTGCACTGGCACCAGCTTTAAATCAATATGTCAATTGTTCTCACAGCAGAACATATTTTTATGCCACACATAGTGACATTCACTATGGCTGTCACAGAGACTTTTCCCCTTACATGCTGGTTTTGATTCATAAAGTCTGACACAGTTTATGAGATTATTATCTGAATAGACCTCTTTTCTGTGTGTAATGTAGTGTGTTCTAAAATCATAACCAGAGTCTCTTTTCCAATTCTCTTCTGCATCTGATGGGATGGGAGCTACCAGATGGAAAAGCTTTTCAGAGCAGTGCTCTCTTTATGAAAACCTAGCCTACCGCTTATTTTTAGGACACACCCTTACTTTTCTCTTAGGTCTTCATAATTTGTCTTAAATATTTTTTTTACTGGAGTAGTATTAATATTTTCTCTTCTAAATATCTTATATTTTAACCCTGTTAACAGGTTTTCAATTTAATGCATTTGAAGAGAGTAAGCTTGAGGAGGTTGTAATGGAATGACAACTTCTCTTTCAACAGATGAATGGGACTGGAATGATCTTCTTATGACTGACAGGCAACAGGTGCAGAACATCATTTCACTAGAATTTCCTTTCATTAACAGCTTCTTTGAGTTCTTATGAACTCATAACATCAATGATAGTATCTAGCCATCTTGCTTCCCATCAATCTCTTCTTCTATAGCAGGGGTGTCAAACTCACATCATCAGGGCAGCATCACATAATGTATCAGGACTTTTTCCCCCTTTGCTAAACCGGGCAGGGACGGAGCCAGCAAGTGACATATCTGGCCCGTGGCCCGCGAGTTTGACACCCCTGTTGTTCTATAGCTAGTGATTGTCCCCAAGCATCAAGGCTCTCTTTAATGATCCTTACCTTCATATCAGGTGTCCCAAAAAGGCTTAGTGGAGTTTTAAGCTATTTAAAGACTTTTGTGTTAAGTATTTTGTGACAACCTCTAATATGAGTTCAAAATATTTAAGCATTAGCTTAATTATTACTGCTTTCAATGTTCAATCTAGTTTTAATTTGGCAACAATATTCTCAACAATTATTCCAGCATTACAATTCAAAGGTATCACTTTTTTCTTCTTCATTTAGTCTTTCTGACAGTGGAACTTTTGCAGACATAGGTTGTAATTGGGAAGATCGTAGGACTGATAATACTAACATATATTGTCAATTGAATTTTAGAATAAAATTTTAACTGCTTTTGAAATAACAGAAAAAGAAGAAAAATAAAAATGGTATCATAATTTTAAAAAACTATTGCTTAAAAATATAAGAAAAAATAGAACAGAAAAAAGAAAATGTATAATATACAATTACAATGAATGATTACAATTCTATATTAATCTAATGTAAACATTGTGTATATATGTATGTGTATATATATGTGTGTATGTGCCTATGTGTGTGTATATATAGATATATATATATACAATGTTTACAATAGATAATTATATATAGAATTGTAACTATTTCTATTACTTTCTTATGGATATCATGCTTTTTATAATCAACTGTACTTTGTATAAATCAGTCCCATATTTATTATATTTTCCTTTGCCACTATTGTTGTTTTCATTCTGCCTTGCTTTACTAATTTTCAATGTGTCCGCAAATAACCATTTTGTCTTTTTTTTTTGTCTTTTGAATTTCAGAATGTTTTTGTTCTATAGTAATATCACAAATTTCAGAGTCCTCCAGGAACTTTGTCAAATTTAATTTTTAATGCATAATCGCATGGAATATTGCTGAGATTGTATATCCTGTTGGTCTGATGATTTTATTCATTTTCTTTAATTGAAATTCTAATTTTGTAAAAGGAATTTATGATCTCAGCCACAGTCAGCATTCGATCTTGTTTTTGCTGACAATAAAACTTCTTCATCATTGCTTTTAGAGTATGTAAGGCAATTTGATTTCATTCTTGTCCCTCTGGTGATGTCTATGTCATATTTTACAATGTTAAGGAATTGCATTTGTTTGGCAGAGCTCTATTAGTCTGTCTCATCTTTCTTAATACACCAGGGCCAATCTTTCCCATTATTCCAGATGCTGTTTTATTTCAATGTCAGCATTCCAGTTTCCTATAATTCGTATAAAATCTTTTTTTTGGAATTGGTGTCAATCAGGTGTTTCAAGTTAGCATAGATCTGTCCAGCTTCTAGTTTCTCTGCAGTTACTGTATGCAGAGCACAAAGGCAGATCGACAAAATCTTGACTGGCTTGCATCGGACCCAAATGGAAATCATTTTTGGGGTTCCACATTTGTTCTGATTTTCTTTTCTACAACAAAAGAAATAATGTTTCTTTAATGTGAAATAACAAATTACAGTCTATTTTAATTACTGATTCTCAGATGCCAATATTCAATCGTTGTCACCTTGTCCTACCTAAATATTTTTCCCTGAAAAAAATATGTATATATAGTTTAATATTGATAATTGAATAAGTTAACACTAATAATGAAATAATAATTATTTAATAATTAACCATTATTAATGCAGAACTTTTAATAGGCTGACCAGTTCAAGTTTAAAACAACAGCCAGGATTCCTAGAGACTACAGAATGAAATAATTCAGAATAATTATTTTACATTTTTCTATTAGAGTTCCGATTTTAAGAGTTTAAGTGCAAGAGCTCATAATCAGATATCAGACACTAATACTGATGCAAAAGTATATTGAGATATTCAAAAGGAACTTGAGGTGTAACTTAGATTGGTATTCTATGGGTATTAGGTATACAAAGTTAGGTATACAATAATAATATTATTGTATAATTTAATAAAAAGATTATACATATACAAAATGAATAAATCCCAAAATTGAAACAGACTTTTGGACTGAAATTTGATGATGTTGTATAGCCAATAGGCTTTTTATTCATTCTCTTGTGTTACTAGCAGGAGGATATCAGATATGTAACAATAAGCTGAAAATTTTTGTAATAATGTAAATATTTATACAGAAGGAAAGAAAGTGCTTTGTTTGGATAATATGAAAAAGGACACTACTGCCATCACCATCCTAGTGTTTTAAAATTCTGCATTGGGATGCTTCACTTTCTGTCAGAAGTATTCGTTTTCAAGAACTTACTAAATTCTTGTTTAATTATTAATCCTTGACCACACATCACAGATTTAGAGTTTTATTTGGATTTTCAGGAAAGAAAAGGATAAATGGAGTGTTGCTTGTATTTAGCATTCCAGCATAGGTAGAAATTATATTTTTCTTCACACTTCAAGGAGATCAGATTAGTGCATTCCAGGTCTTGGCTATAAAAAGTCTCAGAGCTAAAGAAAATTAAAATAAAGGTCACTGAATCTGGCTTTATTCATTTGCTTTCACTCACATATCTTGGTCCTGTGTTTGCTTCTTTTTGTTGTAATTCCCTTTTATTTGTGTCTAGCATATTTAATATAATCATTTTTCACTTGTGCTTTCTTATTCACTTAGTGAATTCTCAGGCTGAAATTGTTTTTTAAAAAATCACAAGTCACCTCTGTATGTGTATTTTGAACTGGTTGGGTAATAGCCACATCTTTCACCTCACAAGCGTGACAGAAAATATGTAAGCACTGAGGGTTTTTTTTTTTTTAAAGAAACTTTCCATAATAAGCAAGAATAACATGACAGCTAAGAGGAAGAGGGAAGAAATACGGTCTCCTTTTCAAATATTTTGTGTGTGACATGGAATTATTATATATTCCTCTATTCTTGTGTCATTTTGATATGGGATAGCCAACTTTTTTCTCCAGAAAGTGCTCTGGATACTGGAAACATATCTGTCACACACCAGGGTGCCAGTAAAATATCAGAGCAATGTACTAAATCTTTAAGTAAGTATTGTTTGAAGCATTGCATGTAATATTCAATAAGCAATAGCATATTAAAGAGGGAAATTAATCTATAATGTTTATACTGTCGGGCTTGGTATATTGTAGTTTTAAGCCTGTTCAACAAGCAATATTGCTGTGGGTCACCCTTAACATTAATCATAAACCATGATTTTAAAACTTGGTTGATATTTTTTACTAAGGCAAACCCAAGAACACACGTTCTGGTTTAACAAGATGTATGAATTCAGTGAAGTTTTCATTAATCTTTGATCTGGAGCTATTGAGCTAAACCAGGAATACTTGGCCTTTTATAGAGCTGTTCCCTGTATTGAGCCACTAGAACTTCAAGTCTGAGTCTTTTCCTATAAATGAAGAGTCCCAATGTAGGAATAGAGGCCATGTAGAGTTTGTGTGCAGCACACTGCCCTCTCTCTTTCATGCCTTGAAAGCCTACGTGATCTCATTCAGTTGTCACAGTGCCAAAAGATAGCACTTCTCTAGTTGGCATATGATCTCACCTATTTCACATCAACAGGATGTTCTTAAGGATTGGTGAGGAGATTTCACCAATTATATTGCTGTTGCTGTCTGTTACTTCCTGCTTCTTATTCTGCTTGTAAAGAACTGTATAAAAGCAATAAACACA
>JANHFK010003006.1:216834-231071 GCA_036250565.1 Sibynophis collaris | reverse complement strand
TCTTTCTTTCTTTCTTTCTTTCTTTCTTTCTTTCTTTCTTTCTTTCTTTCTTTCTTTCTTTCTTTCTTTTTTTCTTCTTTCTTTCTCTTTCTATAGTTTGGTGGCTTAAAAATGTATATACAAAAACTCATGTAGTTTGGGGTGGTTAAATCCTTTCATGAAAGTTAATATAAGATAAAGGAGTGTTACAATGTAATGTTTGTCTAAAGAATTTGATCCAAGGTGTCCATCTGTTTCTAATGGAGGGTGACAAGGAAGGTTTTAAGAAGTCATCCTATTCATTGTTTCCAAATACAAAAGCCTTCTGCCCGCATCGTTCAACTTTCTGCACTCTTCTGAGGAGCCATGAGCAAAGTGCTGAATGTTTATTAATCAACTCTCACACAAATGAAAAACCTTCTCAAAAAAAGTAAGAGTTTGATATTTTCGATTATTTTTACATAAACACATTTCAGGAGTCCTCTGTGTTTGGGGAAACTTCAGAATCAGTTTGGATTTTGGGTTCTCGATCTGTTCTTTCCAATTCACTTCGTTTTAGACTTTCCATCTCAATATGTTAATGAGATATTTTAAAGATACAAAGAAGATTGAACAAGAGCGTGTGTTTTGTGTTCTGTGAGGAAAAGGAAAACAGCAGGGAGAGGAATACCTTTTGGGAACTGAGGCAAGGAAACCTAAGCTGATAAAACATGACTCTTCTCCCCTTACTCTCTCCCTAAGGGAAGTTGTTTGGATAACTTGCCCTTTTCTAAATTCTTTTCTCTTTCTGTAGCCCTTTCCTCTTTTCTCTCTCTTGTCAAGCCCACTTCATAAACGGTAGCAGCTGGAGATCTTTTTAGTGGCATTCAGGGATTACTGCCCTTCAGGATTTTAATAAGCTCCAATGCTTGAAATGTCTGTAAGGGTGCTCTCTGAGACAATTACCATTCAGGACCAAGAACTGAGGACCCTTCAGAGGCCCAGATGGTTATGGTTCTGCATGTGAGCAGATAGTATTCCAAGAACAACAGCTCACTGGAGCAAAGAAGGGGAGGGAAGTGAGGCACTAAGGAAATGGAGAATGAAATAATGTGCGTGTGCATGTTTGTATACTTAGATTCATCATGCAGCCAGGTTTTGTACATAATCAAACATAAAGCTCTAAAATATAAAGAAAAAAAATTAAGACTATTTAAATAAGTTAAATAATTCTAATGCTTGTTAAGTGTTCAAAGTGCTGTTTACAAATTGAGTTAGAGAACTTTAGAATTTTTATCATTTCAGTTCTAAATGAGCAGAATACTTTACTAAAAGAAAAAAACCACAAAAAGAAAAGAAAGAAAAAAAGAAAGAGAAAAAAAAGAAAGAAACTGACTATAAATCGCTGCCCAGAAAACATGAAAATAGTACTGATAGTCCTTTCATATAAGAAAATATGCTGAGAAATGATTTTTAAAATCTAAAATACTGCAGTTTTAGAAAAATAAGATGGCTTTGAGAAAAAAGGTAGAGTCTTAAAAGGGTGAATATTTTTGCTATGCCATTCTGAAAAACAATTTCTTGTGGAACATTTCAAAAGTTGTCTAATCTAGATCATTTATCTTATTGTAAACGCTCCTATAACTATTGGCCATCTATCATTTTGCCGCCTGTTGCCACATAAGAAGTGAAGACTGACTCATTAACTGACAGCCATTCACCCTCTGTATTGACAAATGTCATATTTTTAATTTTTGTACTTTTTGCCATTAAAAAAAATTGCTCTTTTAAATAAAATTAGTATTTGAGACGTAACTAAGATAGACTTGTTGGACTTAAGTTTCATGATATACCTTTGTTATATTTAAGTATATTAACTGAAGTACATTTACATATTGCAAAAGAGTATAGAAAAAAAATAAATCTGTTTGAAGAATTCTATAGGCTTTAAATATTGCTTTCTGTGGATCATACAAAATGGATTTCTGATATACATCCATTTAATTAAAATATCTGATCTTATACTTTTGTAATTTTGTAACTTTAGTGATTTTACTAAGAAGTGAATTGTTTAATACAATTGTTCAATCATATAAAAACACTGTAATATTACATGTAGTAATATTCCCACTGAATTGTATATATCTAAAAGCTTTCTCTTGAAAAAAACCCACATAAATTATTTATCATATGTTTGCTAAATAATATACTTTTTCCAGAATAATTTACCATGTACTACATTGGTATAATACTTAATGATTCAAATTAAAACCAGGAAGTTGTGAGTTTTAGTTCTGCTTTAGACATAAATCCAGCTGGGTGACTTTAGTTAGCCATTCTCTCTGAGGTTGACCAGGTTAGCATCTGTCCCTCTGCCACGAGAAGAAGGCAGTAGCAAGCTACTTCTGAAAATGTTGCCAAGAAAAAATACTGGGACGTGCTTAGGTAGTCACCCATCACCAAAACTGACTTTAAAGCATGTATGTCTTTTTTATGGATATAAAACTGAGTATACTGAAATTCTTGAGAATGAATAAACATAGCTGCAAGATATTTCCTTTGTTGTGTGTTTTTTTTTTTTTGTTTATAACAGAATTCAGAAAAGTTTATAATCATACTTAGCATTTAGTAGAGATTCCCCTAGTTTCCCTAAGTTTCCCTTTTTTCTCTAAATGTATTTTTGGGTTTACCCCATTGACTTAAGAAAACATTGATTATACAGTCAGTATATGTAGACAGTTCAAAGACAGCTCATGGACATATAAGATTTGTTTTTCTTTGTTTTCACCCCTCTTATTACTGCATCAGTCTACTTAAAGTAATAATACAATTGTCTAATAAAGTGCCAGATACCAACAATTGAAACAGAGTCTAGTGATACCACTTGATACTTCGCTACTTTTAGAATGAGTTATAAGATGGATGTGTCAGAATGATCTTAGATGATTTGTAAAAAAATAAGCACACCCAGTCCTGTTAACGTTGAAAAGAAAGACCGCAGGATAGCCAGGGAAGTGTGGGATAGTTTGAGAAGTATTTTTTTTTAATTCAAAAGAATACAGTGACAAATTCCTCCCTATTTCATTATGAATCAACCTCAGTACATTTACCGCTTATTAGAACAAGGATACGGAATTAAGATTCTGTGTACTATTAGATATTGTATTTGCTAGTCAACAAAATACCCTTTTTTCTTACAGTTATGTAAGGATGTACCTATTTCTGGCTTAGTTGCTATAAAATATATCTGCTTAAACCTTAAATCAACCCAAATTATAGATTAACTGGAATTTTGGAAATCAGGCTTTAGGTGAAAAAGGATAAAGAATAAGAGAAATTGAAGTCCTTCGCATCTAATTAAAGTCCTGATCTTTTGATGTCTAATGAAAAGTATCATTATGTTTTATCTTCATACTAGCTTATTTGTTATATTGTAACTCAACATAATAATGCTGTGATGGTAAAATGCAGAGAATTCGTGATTAAGCCAAAGTTAACAACAAGAAGACTTAGCGTACTGTAAAATTATGAATTCAATTGTATGGGTTTTTTGCTGTAAAAATCTATATTGTAAATAAAAACAACAGTCCCCTAAAATGCAATTGTGTTAGAATTTCTGGAAAGTTGGGGAACCTATATATCTCTCCCACAGAGAACGTAATTTCATATTTTGAGAAAAAAACCAAAATACGTGCAATCCTATGCCTGTCTGAAGTATATCCATCTTATTCAGGCGGGATACTTTTTAATTCAATCTAGATTTTGTTGCAAAATAAATTATATATTTATTTGATTGTTCAATTTTGTACATATGTAACTTAAAGTAATACATTATGTGTATAATGTATACACATGTGCTTCAACAAATTAACAAGAAATTGGCATTTTTAAAAAGCTAAATAGACTATTTTTAATTATCTCATATATATTCAAAAACATTTGTTCGTTTTTTAAAAATTAAAACATTAATGGTGTAGTTTCTTTATTTCATTATAATTGATATTAAATAATTACTTGTAAATATTACATATGGATATATTAAAATGAATGTATAATGTAAAATATTAAAATACATGTAAAATCTAAAATGGTTTTATTCCTTATTGATTTATTGACTAGACTATAATAAAATGCTTACAGCATCTATACGTCATTTCCTCAGAATTTGCCATGAATTCCCTGGTGCTTCTAGTTTTATCCGATTATTAACCTATGATGGGGCAGAAGCATTTCCTCATATTGAATTTGTGCATGCTGTGTGCATTGGACTAAATTAATTATTAAAAGCTGTGTGCAGGCTTACAAACAGGAAGGGCAGGCAGACCTTAGCACGCAAATGATAGAAAAAATTTCCCAGGAGACTAGATAAAGCCATTGAACATAGCTTGCATAATTTCCTCGTATACCTGGAAAATAGTGGTCTCCTAGAAAGTGTCTGAAAATATAATGCAACACCAGGAACAGGAAAATGGTCTGCTTTATTGAATCAGAAGTAGGATTAATCTCTGGAGAGGGGGAGGACCTTTTCTCTATAGTATACACTTACAACAGGCACTAGATTTTGTTCCAGTTTTGTTTAGGGACTTGGTGCAGGAGGAGACTGAGTAACCTTTCTTCTAAGGCCTTAGATAAGATGCCCCTTCTGCACCTGCTGTTGGTCATAGTGGGCAAAACGTGTAGCTTAAGGAGTCATAAGACTGGAATAGTTAGAATGATGTGCTGGAGCTGGCTCTTACTGTTTTGTGAGACCCAGTTAAATTTTCTGGAATTTTGCTTATTGAGAATAAGCAAATTGCTGGTATGATGATCATTGTTTGACACCTACAGTTGCAGCACCTCAGTTTCATTAATACCTGAAGATGTTAGTGTTTTTTTAAACAAATTTTCAGAGACCTGGTTAGGTATTTCAGAGACCCCAGAGACACTAGTAATAGTCCATACACAAAGAAAAGAAAGAGTGGTCAATATTTCTGATGTGACAAATGTGTGCTAAATTGGCTTTTAGTATAGTAATTTAACTGGACAAATAAAAGCTTTCTTTATGTTGTTTTTATTCTTTGCTGGCACTTTAGTAGAGATATCTTGTTCATGAGCTTTTTGCTGAACCTTTCATCCCATTGGTGGGTGGGTTGTTTTACAAATATGGTCTTATCTATCATTCTCTCCATGTAGCATTTAGTGGAAATGCATTTATATTACTTAATTAGAAACTTTGCCTTTGCTGAACCTTCCCACTATGTGGCTATTACCTAAGGCTTAAAACCCATGATAATTACTACCTCTATAAAATGCCTCTCATTACAACACATAAAATGTGTTGAATTAGAGGGATTGCTATGAGAAGATTGTTTTCTCTATTCCTGCATGAATAACATGGATAAAAATTTATACATATATAAAGTAACCATTGAATTTAGTGGAATTTGCACAATAGATGTGAAAAATATGTTTATATATATTAGTTTATTTTATGTGTTCTATAATATGAAGCTTGGGATTTATTTTTGGTATATGTGTGCTAGAGATAGATAAGCAGGTCAGTCAAGTTGCGAATAGTTTTACAATAATTTTACAATGCATTTCAAACGTTTTATAAAAGATAATATTAGGAGCAATGATGAATAGGATTTACTAGAGTGGGATAGAATTCTTATTAGGAAAACTAAAACCTTAAAAAGTTATCTGTAACATGCCCTTGGAAATCTACATGCAGTTGAGGGAAGATTTAAAAACTGCTCATTTTAAAAAATATTTATGACTTGTGGATAGTATGAAACAAATCATACTGAAATGTTCATAATGTGCAAATCCCCTTCTGCATATGAGATCTGTAACCTACTCCACTTTTGCATTTAAGCTAAAATTTGAAGATAGATTTAGTGGCTAGAGGATGTGAAACATCTTGATGGTTAGCTCAAAGCAGATAATGACAACTTTCACAAAAACGGCTGCATGATTGTTTATCGAGTCTGACTATGCTGATTGGTTACATCATATGGCTACCATTAACTGAGTTTGCTTTTTTAAGCAACTACTACTCTTCAATTTGAAATTGACATGGCTAAATCCCAACTTTTTCTGGAAGCAGTGCTTTCAAAAGTAGATCCTTTTCCATTTCTTTTTTTCTTTTTAAAATATTTGGGTTGGGGGAGAGAGAAGAAACAGATCTAATGTTCTTCAAATTGTTAATTTTCTTTCTTCATCTCTCTTCTGAACTTTGCTTACGACACAGATAATTTGTCTGCAAGGATTCTGTAGGAGCTGAGTTTGCTTTAACAGCAATCTTTCTGTTACTGAAGCATGAAGTATACTTCTCAAATGGAAACATTCCATTTGCTATGTCATGTTATTAGTGGATTTCAAAAGCAAACAGAAAGTGTAATTTAAATCCATCCCTCTCAACTGCACTTCATTATAAAGATTTCCTAGTTGTTTTAGAACTATATGAACTGTTATTCCTTTTTAAAAAAACTTTTAAGTTACTAACTTGGAAATGCTGAATCATGAAACTACAATATGTTTCTAATGAAACCCTACATGTTTTTTCCAAAACGAATCCTACATTATTTCAAACCGCTTCTTCTGTTCCTTTTTTGCTGAGCTCTTATTTTTAACATGTGTTGTAGAACAATAATACTGATAGCATTACATAGCTAATCCTTGGAAGAGTGAGAAGTAGTTTTGCATTTTATAATAAAAACCAAGTAAATGTTATCTGAAAACTATAACTTTTCAATTATTAGTCATGATCTTTGTGTGGGAAATAGGAATTGTTAATGTTTTGCATATGCTCAGCACTACTCTTTCCTTTCCCCAGTGGTAATATACTTAACACCTATGTTAGTAATATAGTTGATGATAAATCCATTTGCTTCCTTATTCCTTCACTCCTTCCTTTTCTATTACTACCAGCAATTTTGTTTCCTTTATGGAAATTTAACTAACTGAGATTTACCAAATACCATTTGAAGCAAATTATTTTCAAACAAAACTAACTTAAAAGAAAAGAAAGCTCTGTTCTAATTTATCTAGAGTCAATCATTTGCTGTAGCCTTAAGGGCTAAATTATGCACCAACCATGCCTTCTCTAAATTCAGAATCTGTACATTAGCAGATTGAGCAGTCTTTACCAATACGTATATAGCATTACAAGAGCTACGTATCAGTGGTGAAAAGAACATGGCACGCAGGTGTTTAAATTATTTACTCCCATAATTGGCCTTTATGTTAGATTGCCGAGCCAGGCCTCAGTTATTCTAGTGCATAATTGATAGTGCTCAGAAGTGGAAAAGTTATAAAAGCAGAAGTAATGTGACGTGAAAGTGCAGTGAGGCAATTCCAGTTGGTGAGCCTATTGAGGCCGAGAGAGGTTTGAGGCACAATAGAATTGCATGTGTGTTTCCACTAAGGAAAACACATCAGAATTAAGAAGTTTTTATTCTGGCATGTTGTTTGCATTTTATTTATTGGGGGTGGGAGTGGGGACAGCAAAAGTTAGCACTTCTGTTGGTAGGTAGGTATAGCTATTGTAGCAGTATTGTTATATACGGGTATGCAGATACAACTAATTTATTGTCAAAACAATTTAGAGCAAATTAATGTTTGTAGCCCCGTCATTCTTACTAACATTTTAAATACTCATAGTTATAACAAAAAGCATGCACTATTCTTGATGTCTTAGTTGAATAGTGATCAGTTGTCTTATATTGTAAGTTCACTTTATTTAAGACTTCATAAGAAAGCATTATAATTATTCATTAAACTGTAAATTGTAAACTATTCATTACAATTGTTAATGAATAAGACTCAGACCTCGTGAACACAAAAACTCTTACTTAAATATCTTTGGTATAAGCAAATGGAAATGTGTATTACATTAGAAAAACAGTTGTTGGATATACTTTTTAAATTTGTTTAAATTTGTGTAACTTGGAACTTGTGTGATTGAGATATATATTTAACAACTAATAATTAGACATTTATATCTAAAATTCAGTTTACACTGAAAATGATCCTCACCGTAAACTCCATGCTTGTTTAAATTATCTTTTTTTAAAAAACAAAAAGTAGTACTGGTACAGGAACTACAGGTAGAATGTTCCTTCATGATAATTTTTAAAGCAATAAAGTAGTTAATAGCTTTTATTTCTGGACTGCCAAAATTAAGACTTTGCCTTTCATTTGGAGAAACAGTACAGAGATCTCAAATCAACTCATTTAATAATGATGCCTCATTAACATCTTTGTTTTAATAAGACCATGTAAAACAAATAAACACCAACAGAGAACAATGAAAGATGAATAATTCAAGGATTATTATAGTACTAAAAGACAGAAATTATAATACATAATACAATACTTCATCCATTAAAGAAAGCTTCATAGCATTTAATGAAGCAATACAAATGCAGATTTTTTGATGATGGTGTGGAAAAATAATTTAATAAATATTTTAAAGAAGCAGTCCTTGTTTCATTGCAGTGACATGGTATGTTACATGCCATAATATTAACAGATTTTTCTAAAAATATTCTTAGTGAATCTTCATGTTGGTGAAGCCACATGAATTTTAAACATAGATAATTGAAACGTGTCCTTTACAAGTGAATAAATTTAGAATACAAATTGAATAACTCAATTGGGGGAAGGGAAATGAGTGGCCAGCAGTGTATTTCAGAACTAAAATAGACAAAATAATAGGAAATGAATAAATTAAAATAATCTGGGACTTTAGAATTCAAATAGACAAGCCCATGCCAAGTAACACCCAAGACTGAATAATTGCTGATAGGAAAGGAAAAGAAGTCTATATAGTGGATTTTGCAGTACCTGGAGACAATAAAATAGAAGAGAAAAAACTGAAAAAAACCCACAAAATACAAACACCTGCAAATAGAAGAAATGACTATGGCAAAAGAAAGCAATGATAATACCTGTAATGACAGCACCTTGGGTGACTCCCAAAACTTTTGGAACACCCCATGAACATAATTGACATTGAAAAATTGTCAGTCAGTTGCAAAAGAACATAATTTTAACACCATCAAATATCATCCGCTTACCACAGGTCCTTGGGAAGGACTCAGTAGGTGGATAAAATGCCAAATCCTGTCTAAACATTTGCATCCAACAATAACAACATATTGAATTTGCATGCCACTCATCTTCTCTCTTATTGAAGTTCTTTTCACTGAAATGGCAAGATAATGACTATTCTAAACAGAAATATAAAACTCATTCTGGTGATACATACATAGTGGTAACTAATCATGTTGTGATTTTGTTCTCTCACAAAACTGGAAAAGTCCAATTGTAAATTTAAAACTACAAAATGGGGAATATAAGCATATATGCTACGTTGTACTAAAATGCTTGCAGTACATTTTAAGAAATAGTGTGTAGTCTTTTCCAAACAAAGATTGTTGTACATATGGAGTTCATGAAGCCTGTTATTATAAACTTTAAAAAGTTAAGATAAAAATCCTTATTCTGAAAAAAATAAAAGGTATCCAGAAGGGTATGAATGAATAAGCAACTCTACACGTGCAAACTTCCAACTTAAATACCCCTTTTTGTTCCTTGAAGAGACAGTCCTTATTTGTTCTATTGTGTGTTCTGTCTCCAAATTACATTTTATATTTTGTTCGTTGTTTTCTGTTAGATTATTTTCTTTGGTTTGATTTATTATTGTTTATGTTGTACATCACCCAGAGTCCCACTCTTTGAGCCAAGTGGCTTTATAAATCTTGAAATAATCTTGAAACCTCTGAAAGTGATGGGCAGTTAAGAAATAGAACAAACAAACAAATAAGATCTATTGTGGGATTTAGAATTTTTATGCGTGTTTCATGAAATTAAAATTACTGAATTGTTCCAATAATTTTAGTGATATGATATGAAATCTTTATCGTGTGAGTCTAATCTAAAGTGTTTTGCAAAAGTCATACATTATAGGTTATTCATAATTATATTGAGATCATCCACAGTAGCTCTAATAAAGTAGAAGAGACACTGTTATTATTATATACATATAGATTTTTAGAAAGCATTATATAGTAGCAAGCAGTTATTCTTGATGAGTGTTGTTTAGTACCTATTGATGCTTGTTAATATCTATCTTAGTATATTAATATATATTGGATTGTATTTAGGGAAGAAATGCAGTGTCCTCATTGAAGTAATGGGGCTATAAGAAGATTGATCTTAAGTTTTGTGAAAAATTAATTTTATTGCTATTTTTTTTTACATTCAGAAAGAGGAATGACATTTACCTAGTCCAAATATGTTTGTGTAAGAAAGTCAGTCCATAACAAATGTATCGTGTCATATTTAAAATCACTGGGAATTTTTGTAAGGTACTTATTGATATGAAATATGTTTTCGTATATCTGGATGTTATTCTTAGAAGTAACATGAAGCCATATGGAATAGTTTGTGACTCTATTCACCTTTCTCCAATGACAGATCACATTTATTTGGATCATTTTAGATTGAACTGCAAGAGAAATTTATTTTTAGAAAACCAAGGGAATTGCTAACTTGTTCAGATGTTTGATTGGCCATCTTAAAAAGCCTAATGAAACTACTAATGTATTGCAAAGGCAAGACTTTTGGGCTTAACATTTCAACAGTTACTCTCAAGAATCATACTTTTTGGGATATCTTGGTGTGCAGTCACTGTGCAGCAGTAATAAACGGGGTGTTATTTTAATGATTACTGATTGAGAAATTAAATAATAGTATTATATATATGGAATTAGAATGTTTTAATTTTTTAATTATCCCAGGGCTGATACCATTTTGTCAAATGCCAAAGTTACAGTTACATTGCTCATAAAATCCTGCTACAAAAAAGTAACCTTTTTAATGGAATTTACAGAACATCATTTATTCATGGAGCATGTATATTTCAATATAGTTAGAAGTAAATATATTGCTTTTGAATGCCACAGACTCTAAATTCACTCAGAAACTTCCTTTTCGTTTGTTCTGATAGTGACATAGTGAAGTTTTCTTCTCTCTTAAGCTGTTGAAATTTACGGATAAGAACAACTGAGGCACAAAGCACAGCCTTTTATATAATTTCTATGAATTCATTCCTGTGACTACTTCAATAAAAGGAAGAGGGTGTTAACAGGCTAATTAAAAAGGAGGGAGGAATAGATATACATCAAATAATAGGTTTTGTTTCAGATCAGGACAAAATAAAAGTTTTGATACATTTTTCTATAGTAGCCACAAAAACGGATCTAGAGAAAAAGCCCAACAGTAAATTCACCTCATATCTCAGTCTTTGAACAACAAAAGAATAGCAAGGTATTTCTCCAGATACTGGTTTAAGGCTTCTTCTTACTTGCATAGTTTATCCTTTTTGCTTTTGGCTTTGTTTGCAAAGTTCAAAAACAAATAAGCTAACATAATTTTTATATTTGGCAAGTGGACAGTCAGCATTTATAGCAGCCAAGAGTTCCACTGTTTGGATGGGTGCCATATAAATTTGTTTCATAAGTTTCATAGGCAGCACTTGTATGCAGTGCACATGTTTACATTTCACAAACATCCTGAGAAGGAAGATACAACATTTCAACTCATAGACTGTAACTTGCCCATAGGAAGAATTTGAAAAGTGCCGTAAACCTAGCAGTAGGCAAGCATCAATCTTTCAACCTTTTTCTTATGTCCCAAATGGCTTTTGATTTCTCAACATGCCTATCCTCTCATCTGGTATTGAATCTCTTGAACCTCCCATAGTCTGATATTGGCTAATGCAGGTCCCAAGTGTCTGTGCTTTGGAGTATTTTCCTTTTTGAAAAAAGACTAAAAGATGCGAGATGGATGACTGTTTTGTGTTTAGAATATTTTCACTCCCTTAAAAAAAGCTGACTTCTTAGAACTACAAGTTCTCTGTGTAGGGTATGTATTATATAAAGGTTTTTCAAGTTGCATTCTGTGGAATCCTAGAATTGGATGAAAGATTCAAAGTTCCTTTTAACACGCCCAATTTTCGATCATAAGAACCTTTTTCTCTGGATCGGAGGATTCATATTTTTTTAAAAAAGTTTACTGTCTCTGTAGTTTCAAACTAATTTGAAAGCCCTTGGTAAAGCATATCTAAACACTCTTCTCAGTTATTATTCAGTTTATCTTACGTTTTGCTGAAACAAAAAAGCAATTAAAATAGCTAAGAGGATGTCAGAGCAAGTTATGAACAGCCAACTGTTCAAAAAGATTCTTATAAAAAGTAAAATATTTATTACAAGCAACTATTTTTTGTACTGCTTGCCAGTTGATCCATGTACTTCATTTTTTTGGGGGGGAGGAAGATGGACATTTAGGGCGATTAATGAGCATTTATAATTGACATACTCAGATGGCCTAATAGGCCCCTGATAAATATCCTGTAGCTTTGATTTATCTTTAAAGATTTAGCACAGTGCGTGCAGTGTCATAGATAATTTGTTTAACTTGAATAACTATTCTTGGCTATTTGAAATAGCTGGTGGAAAGATGGTTTTAGTTACTGCCATGTAAAAATACGAGTAGGCAAAACTACAAGAAAAATAAAATATTTATTTTATTGGAATAGATAAAAAGTCCTTTAAACCGAATGCTTTTGTAGTAGAAATAATACTTTCCTTCTCAATGAAAGCTGCATTTATAGTCAGATGTGAGAAATATGAATTGCATTGCCATAATCTATAACAATTACTATGGTGGTAACAGGAAGTATTGTATTAAATGAAGATATATGTATCTTATGTTACAAACCAGTCACCATTCCCATGCCATCAAGGGCTAATAAAGTTAAAACATCTTGAATTAGACCTGGAAGCAAATTGGCAGCCAGTGCAGTTCAATCTATCAATTTTAATTGATCATTGCCCAGCAGTGGGCAGTTGCTGTTCAGGAGCAGAAATATGACATGAGTTATTGTGAGAGCACACATAACTGCTTGTGCTACTTCATTCTGCACCAGTTGAAATGTCCAGTTACTCTTTGCACTAGTTCAAATAGCTTGCTCTAAAGCAGTCCATTTCAAGCCTTCTCTTTTTAATTTACAGTTGTAAGCCATTGCTCCTTGATTAAATTATGCATAGATGACACAGTATGCAAAAGTCAATAGCACCTAATGTGATTGTACTGTACACACTTATGAAAATACTTGTCCCTATAAGTGAAGCTTCATTTTTAGACAGTTGATTAAGTTCTTTCAGTTTTAAAGATGCCTCAGGAAGAATGGTAAAGCGCATGTTTTTTGAAATGTGCAGAAAATGTATTTTGTCATTCGAATGATTAAGAAAACTACAATACAGAATTTTTATAGGCAACTGAAATGTCAAAGAATAAAATAATTGATTTAGTTTTAATTGATTATGTGCCATAAAGTTATGGCAACTCTTAGTGGCCACATGGATAAAGGAACTGAAGATACAGGCATTTCCTGGGATATAACATGATCTGTTCCTAAGTCTGCCTTCGGCTTGAATTTGTAGGTAAGTTGGAACTTAAAACTTAACAGACTACCTATTACTAAAAACGGACTACCTGTTACTTAGAATTCCACTTCTGTTTATGAATCACTAAAAATTGCTGAAAACACTTCATATGTTAAAAATACACAGCTTTAGTGGTTCATGAAAATGTTATAGGTCTTCATTAGTTTTTCAAAAGAAACCAAGAAGAATGCCTGCCATTTTTAATAGGCCGTAAGTTGAAGTTATTTGTAAGTACAGGTTGCTCGTCATATGTTCTTCACCCATTCACTGCCAGTATTTAATGCACATGTTCTTAGTTTCCCTCCCTATTTTTCAATATTCAGATTCTTATGCTCTGTTCTATACAGTCAGAAGTATAAGAGTCATTGAGAGCTGAGAAGCATGCAAACTTAAATTATTATTACCATTCCAATTCATTCTGCCTCCATAAATTAAAAATATTAACTATATAGCCATAATACATGGATCTCCAATCTTTCTTTGAACAATGTTCAAGAATACGAACAAAGAAAGTAGGTTTTGACAATCCAAATGATTTCTATAAATATTACCTTGTTACATTGTACAAACATATTAATGTATCAAAAGTCTTCCCAGACTTTTTTTTTTTTTTACAAAACAATTTTGGCAAAGAATTCAGATGTAAGGAATTGAACTGAATTTATATATAGTCCTCTTGGTTTCTGAAGAATGGTCTCTTTAAGACCCTTGAAGACCCACCTGTTTAAAGCGGCTGGCCTCTCATAATCACATCAGAGAACCGTATCTCATAACCTCCTCGCT
>JANHFK010003006.1:192301-204617 GCA_036250565.1 Sibynophis collaris | reverse complement strand
TATTGCCTACCACCTTGTAAGCCCCCCTGAGTCTTCGGAGAAGGGCGGGATATAAATCAAATAAAAAAAAAAAAAAAAAGGATAATGGATTTAATCAGTAGTGATAATGTTGAATGTTACCATATAATGTACAACTTGAAAAAGGGAACAGTAGGCAAAAAAGCAGTAAGCCAACAGTTGAAATATAAACTAATAGATGTGTAAATAAAATGGAGTAAAAATGGGGAAAATAGAAGTTAAATCAAATTTGACAGAATTACTCAAACTTTAGTGGGTCTTAGATTATTATCTATTTAGTTTTCAAAACTTTCGAAAATAACGCAACTCTAGAATATATTTCTAAAATGAGATTTGTAGATGGACAGATTGTGGGCTAGTTATTAAATAATTTATATTTATTAGAATTTCTTCTTAGCTCAGTTACTTATGCTTTGCACATAACTTGCATTGAATTATTTATTTTGTGTTCATATGCCAATTTATCTGGGACAGAGCCCACTGAACTTACTGGTATTTATTTCTGAATAAAATGAACAGATTGCATTGCTAATTTAGTAAAGATAAAGAGAAATGTAGTATTTTTTGGTAAAATAGAAAAATGCTGAAACATGATTTATTCAGCAGTAAACTTTATAAAGCAGAATGCTGTTGAGAGTATTTTTTCTTGTTTAATGTGGTAAATAAAATAAAAAATACTAAACATAGTTATATGAAATTGGGTTATTTTTCTTCCTAGCTAATGGTCAGTATTAGAATATATATGGATCTTGTCACCTCTTTCTCTTTGCTGCCAAATTCCACCTCATCTTGCCTATTTAAGTCTCCCTTTTTCTGCTTTGTGATTGCTAGACTAGCCAGGTAATTCTCGGAGGTTTTACTTTACTTTCTTACATACCCAAGGTTTTAAAATCTGATGTTGGTTCCTCAGAAATGTAAGTTTCTTGTATTTTCACTGCTCCCATCTTCTGGTCCTCGTTAGCATTTGTATAGTGATTTTGATCTAAGTGCCGTCTTTTCATTAAACATCCTTCAATGAAAGTCTCACCTTCCAAGCATTTCAGTAATCTAAACAAAAGATACTATGGCATGACAGTTCAGAAGTAATCAGAATTGGTGTACCATATGTAACTGCTGGGAGACAACTCTGCTTCAGAGGCACTTGAATATCCAATTATCTTTATTCTTTAAAGAGGGTGCAACTTCTGTCCACAACAAACTGGGTACTGTCATTCACCATGGATCGCTCATCAGTATCAGCCAATCCTTATCAGCAGTGAGATTAAGTTAATTAACCCTTATCTAACCCATAATTTGTCCAGACACCAATTTAACAGTTCACTGCTTCCTAACCTCAATCAGCTGTAAAGAAAAAGTATATGGAGGTGTTGTATTGGTGACACTTTCAAATCTCTGCACGACCTTTTTCAGTACCTTAATAGAAATTAAAGGCATGAAGGTCAGATAGTCTTTATATGGATCTAAACATTCTATTCCATGTAGCAATAGAAACAGTAAAAAATGTAATTAAAGAAAATAAAATTCTATCTTGCCTGTCCTTTCTCTAGTATTAGGATGAAGAAAATGGCTTCAGCACTGAAAACAGACTTAAAATTGAATGAAAATATATCTCAGTGAAATTTTTGAACAACATCCTGTTAAACATCTTGGCAAGAGTATGAACTAAAAGTTGTTACAAACTCATAGATTTTGCAAGTATAGCTTCACAATTGATTCTTTGGGGTCAGATGAGACAGTTATCTTTTCTACTGAGAATCTGGCCACTTTTGAATTAGCTAGCTGATATCTTGATCATATTGTCACAAGTATAAGTGTATTCAGCCAACAATTGCACATGAAAGTATGAAACTTATTTCATACAGACTTTCTGTGATGCTGGGAAGACTTAGACTTAGTGGTAAAAGGGAACCAAAAGGGGCCTCCAAAGAACATGGTGGCTGGATACCATCAAAACTGACACCAACCAGAGCATAGAACAACTCAAAGAAGTAGTACAAGTTCAGAAGATGTCTTCATCATCATGTCTTATTTGTACATTTCAGTTGTACTCCCCAAGGACTACTAGATCATTCTGTTGATGAAGAGCAATGGTTCCCAATCTTCCTGGATCTGTGGACCATCAATGGAGGGGTGATGCTGGAGAGGGGATGGTTTCCCGCACGCACCTGCTGCTTTGGCAAATGGAGCTTTGCATGCTTTCCTGCCGCTTGTGTGGCCCTGGTTCCCAATCGGCTGCTGTTTGGTACCTGGCTGTGGCTCATAGGGATTCCTATTACAGAGTGACATAGAATGTTGGACACCTGAAATACCGTACTTTTCCGTGTATAAGATGCACCCATGTTTCATGTAGTTTCTTGTAGTAAGCATACTGTAAACCATCACTATTCAGAAGGTATCTTGTTATAGTGAGTAATACAACAAGAACAGGAAATGCATCACAGGAACAATAGAGATGAAACCTACAGTGGCAATGTGATACAGGAAACTACAATAGAGAGGAATGATAGAGCTGCAAATAAGATAGAGGCTCATCTGGCAAGTACAGCGTTCTCCTCGGCCTCCTGTGCATAAGACGCCCCTTAATTTTCAAGTAAATATTTGAAGAGAAACTAGCGTCTTATACACGGAAAAATACAGTAATCTCTCTTCCTACTGATGACAAAGAATCAGTGCCATGCAATCTTGAGTTTCTTACTAGTCCCATGAGTTTCTTAGTCTCTCTTTCATAACTAAGCTGTATTTATTTAGCTACGCTTCTTCTTTAAGATGGTTATATTCATACTCTGCAAGTTTGAATATATGTGCAGTTGTTGTCTATTTTTAAACAAAAAACATGTTGCTTCAAAGTATAAAACTCCTCAGGTCCTGTCTGTTTGAAAGTTTGAAGAATGAATAAAACTAATTTGAAGATAAAGGAAGTAGAAAGTGATCATTGCAAAATAATTTGAGAAAGTTATTCACATTATAGAATTCAGACAGCAAAAGTCATATTGTTGCTACTTATGTAGGTTACAAATATGAGTATAAAACACTAATGAATTTGTAGCTGATTGCTCCTTTTTTTCAGTTCCAAAATTTCTAAGACAAGGACTTACTGTTTTGTAATAAAACTATAGAAAGAACATAATAGTTAAACTCTAATAAAATGTCATCACTTTAATAGTAAAGTCGTGCACTTTAATGATCAAGAAAACATTTATGGATTAATTTAATTGAACTTTTATAAATAGTCCAAAAATGGCTTTCATGCTAACAATATGAAATCCTGCTGAATATCGAACAAAAATACCTCTGATACTTTTAAAATAATTGATGAAATACTTGTATGTGTACTCTATCCCACTAATGCTTTCATTTACTTTTTGGTAAGTACATTTAAATTCTCCTAGGAATTTATAATTAATGAAATGTCAGGCCAAATAAACTCAACAGTCATATATGCTCCTTATGATGCTAAATGCTACTTTAAGTATTTGATTAGTTAAGCTTTTCATTGTGCAATTGGGACATTCACAATCATTTAATTGTATTGGCAGGTCATAAGTAATAATAAGTAAAAAGTAAGGTTTTCCTGAAAGTTTTTAATATTGGTTGCAAGATGCTTTAGTTCAATAATAAAACTGAAAAATGTTAGTAAAAAGAAGACTGATAGAACAGGCAAATGTATTATTCATAATAATTAAGTGTAGGATGATGGGAGTATAAATTGATGAAGGTATTTCTACAGATTCCTCTTTGTCAAATCTTTTCAGGCTTAACTCTTAAACTTTTTCATATTTATTTTCATGCTAGTAATATGTCTGTTCATAGAGTATATTACCTTTCTAGACAATTCAGACCACACAGATATGACGTTTCCCTGTCTGAATTCTATAATATGACTTATTCTTAAATCCTGACTTGTCAGCAATGCTTGTGAAGTAAAATAGTAAAGTAGCATTTTTATTTTATTTTTTCTGTTGTGACAGAAAATACTAATAATTCACAATATGACAGTGAGTGAAAGTTTGATGAAGACCTTTGGTGGGAAGGTAACAGCGTTCCATATGCCTTTGGTGTTTAGTCATGCTGGCCACATGACCACAGAGACATCTTCAGACAGCGCTGGCTCTTCGGCTTTGAAACTGAGATGAGCGCCGCCCCCTAGAGTCAGGAACGGCTAGCACATATGTGCGAGGGGAACCTTTACACCTTTTGATTTGATGGAATTTTTATTTTGCTGTTAAGTGGATCTAGTTTCCCCACCCCTTTTCACTTTTTTCTTCTGTACAAGGTTGAAATAGTGTATTGGAATTATGCCACTTAATATTCAAAGTCAACAGATTTTTTTCCCCATTTGAGGTTCCATCCATTGTAACCAATGGAGGTGAGAAAGAATAACCAGCTAAAGCATATACAGTATCGCTATGTGGAACAGATTGAATCATCCAAAGTGGTGTCATCCCTGTCTGGGAGCCACACATTCCATAACTCCAGGTGTGGACTGTTTTTTGTCCTCCATACCAGGGGTCTCCAAATTTTGCAACTTTCAGACTTGTGTCTATTGAGATTCTCAATCATTCTCAGCCAGCATGGATCTCTGGGATTTAAAGTCCACAAGTCTTAAAGTTGCCAAGTTTGGAGATCCCTGCTCTAAACTTTCTTGAAATAAAGGGAATAACTGTGCTACTCATTATTTCATGTTGAATTAATATATTTTAAACCAACCTGGTAATTTATTTAAAGTATAACAATATACTGTACATGGAAATAAGAAATAACCTGTAATAAATAGGTTTTCTCTAGTTTATAAGAAGATGCTGATTTTCCTTCTATTGTGAAGTTTTACAAATTGAACAGTAAGTAATATTGCTTTATCTGACATTATATTGAAGGCATTGCTTATGTTATTAAATGTTTATTGATTGGAATGGTAGATAAAAAATACAGCTATAAACTAAACGTATATGAATGTCTAACACATTATGATACATTCTTTCATTCTGTATGTTTAAGGAACAGTGAAAATATTTTCTTCCTGAAGCCCAATTTTGCTATTGAAATCATATTCTGTTCCCTTAATAATGGTTCAAACAAATCAGAAAATAGAAGTATTTTAATATGAGGTGGTGGTTGTGATTATACAGTGTAGCTATTAATTTTTATAATTAGCTATCAGCATTTGGTAGAAGATGTGTCTTAATTTTGTGAATTGCTAACACTGCAATTTCTTTTAAAATAATAGTTTATAAGAATACTTCAAAAATATTTACCATTATTTTTTAATTTTACTACAAATGACTTTTCTTCTTGATGGTCATTCCAAAATTCCTTTTTGCTCAGGTAAAACTAGCAAATATTAATATATTATGGCAAAAAACTTAATTAAGCTTGTGATCATAGGCATATGATGTACACCTGTAAAGACTTTGTGTTTGTTCAATGAAGATAGTAGCCTTGCTCTAGTAATGTTATTAAGACTCTTCTTAAGATCTTTACACAGCTGAGGTATTCAGTAATTGTGATAGATATGTCCTGGGGTGTATATGTTCAATTTCCTATCATTTACAGTATACCACCAAGCCATGCTGAGATATAACACCATCTTGTGCAAGTAGCAGAACTACTATAAGGGCTGAATTCAGTAAAGACTGAAGTATTAATTGGAACTTTTACTTATATTGATCAGCAGGAGACTTGCAGGTAAGAAAAATTAAGACTATATGTAGCTCAGTAAAGCTATGTTACAATTTGGAGGCAAACTTGCAAGCTAGTTCCTTTAATTAAGTTTTAGACAAATAGGGCCATGGAAAACAAGAAGAGAGATGTTAAAATTTCAGGACTAGGCAAATTTTAGGAGGGAAAAAATAAACTATTCAGAAACAGTGTAATGCGATTGAATATGTGCAGTGAACACAAATTGCTGATGAAAGGAGGAAAGGATCCATACAGGGATGAAATTGAGCAAGGCAGCATTGCTGATTAGCTAACTCATTGAACAGGCAGCTAAAACTTGTACAAAGCAATACATTTTTGAAGAACATAATTTTCAAATTACAAATCTCTGAATTACTGGCAGATGTTTTGCAGAACAATAGGTTAATTTTTGAATAAATCTGAATGTTTTCATTTTTAAAAGCAAAAGTGATTATTTGACAAAAGAAATGCATTAGTAATTAAAGAGAATTGTTCTGATGTGATGCGATATAAGATTTCTTTCTGTAAGCATTTTCTAAAATTATTACATAATTGCAAAGTTGTTATTGTTTTAGAATATTTTTGTTTGGGGATTTTGAGTATGCTTATATTTCCATTTATAAACCTAGGACTGAAAAATTACTATTGTTCATAACCACGGAGTTTACTTAAAATAAGATTAATTTTATAATTGTTCTGTTTTTAGTGTAAAGTAAATATAATAAAACATTTGAGTTTCATTCTAATAAGATTCAAAGTATTTCTTAGTACTTTGAGATGGTTTCTTAATGCCAAATATGCCAAATATATATTTTATGGATAATTTTTCTTTCAGATTACAATAGATTTATACAGTCACAAAGTCTATGACTGTATCACAAAGGGCCAAATCAATAGGGAATATATTTTGCAAAACCATATTTTAAAATGCTTGATTTGTTATCTTTTAGATACTTTACTTCTGCAGTAGAAGGAGAAATTGCATTTTTATAAAAGTCTGAAAATCTCTAAATGGGCATTTTCCGTAAAATAGGAAATGGCAATTTATGGATTTACTGATTAAAAAGGTTGAATATGAATGAAGAGAACTATGTAATGTAATCTTAAAGAGGAAGGAAGGATAATTAGTTTGTGTGTAACTGCTATAAAGAGGTTTGGAAGTAATTCCTTTATATCTTTTCCCATCTGTACTTCTGCACTTTTTCTGTTTTCCAGTTCTTAATTTTCCTTTATAGATTTATAAATAGAAACATAATTGTGTTTACTTTTTACCTATCCTAAAATCTATAATAAAATATATATTTAAAAACTAGAAGAGAAAAATTGCTGTTTATTTCTGTAGGAATGCTAATATAATGCATTATAATGCTATTAGAATAAAATCCTTTATAAGACTTGTACTGAATTATAAAATCTTGTTTGCCTCTTCCCATAATTGTAGAAGAAGCCAGACTATGATTATCAATATGAGTTTAAGTTTATTCCAGTTCTGGAATTAAAGTTGAGAGAGCCACACTCCCCTCTCCTCAGTCCTCAACTTGGATGAAGTCTGGAATTTCATCAGTGAAACTTCAAAGCTAGAAAAAAAATCTTGTCTCCAACTCAGAATTGGAGGTGACAAATGTTCACAGTTTTGCTCTAGGCCTAGCAGGTACCCTTAGATCAGAACAGAAGAGCAAAACTATTCACATCTCTGAAGTGTTGAAATATAGGGTTCCTTTGTCTTTTTAACTATGGAAAGACAAGCAGTAGATGTTTCTCTGATCTTTTGTTATATTTGAAGTAGCATAAGTTCATGAACAAGATTTTTTTCTCCTTGGGGAGAGATTATGACAATAAAGATGATGTGGTTCTGCTTTGATGCCAGTCAAAATAAATCATTCCCTGTAGATAACTTTTAATGGTGCCATTGTAATGGAAAATGTTTTAAATGTTTGTGTTGTGTAATTAACAGTTATGGTTTCTATGTGTCTAAGATAAAAACAAAATAGGGAAATTTCTGCTTCAGTTAACTGTTATTTTATTCCCTTAACAAAGCACTGAAATACTCAATTTCCCATTTTTGCTTTGTTTAAGGGTTAACATGAAATTGTGTCATGCTTTGTCAGTGGACAGTTTTCAGTATTATTTCAAAAGAAGAGACAGTACTTTGTGCTGTAACTCTATACCATTTTAAACAGAAAAGTACTTCAGTCTTTTTCAGTGATGCTTATAAATCAAAGTGGGGAAAAGATACACGCTGAATTTAAAATTAACGTATTTTTAATATGCAAGTAGGATTAACTTTTCCTGCCTTAAGCCTGTCAAGATCAAACTCAAGCAGGCGTTCACATCCACGATTGAAACTCACCAACCTTTTTTTCTTAAGTTAACATTTGTCCAAATTCTCCCCATTGGTTTTGTCAATAGATCTTTTAAAGGCAAGCATTAAAGTGAAGTTTGCATTAGTCTTTTTTCCCCAGTAGCTTCAGGCCCAAGGGCTTCTTTTAATAGGCATTAGTTAAAGAACCTGAATTGAGTAGACGTTTGTGAAGGAGACTTGAAGTTTGGAACAAAATTGTCTTTTATAGTTTTTCCAGGGGGGGAAATCTTCTTATGTGAATAAAGGCTTTAGACTAATCTCTCTCCATCTGGAAAATGGAGAAGCCAGAGGTTGTTGGCACCAGGTCACATCCCTTATGTAAACTGTCAAATTCTTTTCATATTAATGGTGTATTAGCTTAAACCCAGGGAAGGTGGTTTTCATTTATCAGCCTTATTTTGTGTTGCCGGCAAAAATGAATTCTGATAATACATTGGAGCCTGTTTTAATAGTCCCTCTTGTTTTCTTAAAAAATGTTGACTTGAAGTAGCATTATATTGGATTTTTTTTTCAAGTGACTCTTGTAGTTAATTAACCTGAGGTTTTAGGTTTCCATGCAAGAAACAGTCTATCATATATGTAATATTTGCACTACAAAGTACAGTAGTAGAAGGTTGCCAACATTAAATAAGAATGATTCCAATGCTAAAACAGAGCATCCCTGAATATTCACCATCCCTATTGAATTAATGTGATATTTTTATCTTGGCTGCTTAAGTCTTTTCGTTTGTAGACAAGCTAATGATGATGAGAGAGAAAATTAACTTATTGACAATGAAAATCTATTGAAATGAGATTAAAAGAGGATATTGCTGGTTCATATTTTAGTGCTTGTAAATTGTGCTGACTTTCTGATAGATAATTAAGGCCAGGTAGTTCAATACTATAGCACAGTGGTGGTTAACCTTTTCAGCACCAAGTGCTGAAACTGGAGTTTGCGTGCGCCCTGGAGCACTGGAACTGGGAAGAAAGCAGCTGGCCGCTGCACGCATGCACGCAGAGAAGGCTCTGCATACCATCTCTGGCATGCGTGCCATCGGTTCACCATCTCAGCTATACATAAACATTTCAGAATTAATATTGTGATAAAAGTCAAAGAAATAAATTAATATCTTTACATTCCTGTTTTTTTCTCTCTTTCCCTTTATCCATATAGAAAGCTTTATAAGCATAGGGCAAAGCAGTTTAGGATTCAATGCTTTCTTAAAAGTTATAATTTTCATTAGCTGTTTACATACAGTGATATTTAGGATGAGTAACGCGGAGTATTTCAGTCCATATTGAAAATCTTACATCACTAGGAACCATTCTTCAGCTTCTAGCAAAATTTCAACTTTGTTGTAATTTTCTTCATGTGCCAAGAAGAATTTAAGAAGAACATTAATACATTATCTCCCAATAGTGCCTGAGAGCATCTTTTAGCATCATTTGTCTATTGTTGAAATGCTATGTAGTCTGAATGGTTACATGACATTATAAAATATTGTTGGTAATTAACTTAATAAAGAGGCAAAACACTTCTCATCTATGTCTACTTATTCTACAGTCTCATTCCTCTCACTTTCAAAACATGGCTGTATAGGTTGGAAACAGACAATGTTTCTGTAGGTTGGAAACAGACAATTTAAGGAAGCTTAGATAGCTTAAGCCAAATGGCTTGTTTACATCAGTATAACTAACATGCAGAGAGTTTTCTCAGGAAACAATGGGATGGTTTATCGGACAACAAGAAAAATGGATGAATGTTTCTGACAGATAATCAGAGCTACTGCCATCAGGTTAAATGTTGCATATTTTTTATACTGGAGCTTTTGTCATCCTAGTGACATAGCTGACTGGAACATATTAGCAGCAGTTTTCTTTAAGTAACCGTTTCCAATTGATGATGGTGGGAATGTGCTTTCAGATAATCTTGCTGCTTGTGTTACACAGGATTTTGTGTCAGACCCCTGAAATGCTACAGCAGTGGTGTTGAAAGGAGACTGTCTCAGTGGAGTAGGAGGTTGTTGCTATGTAAGATCAGTGTAATTTTATGAAACAACAGTTGTTCTTCTTCCCAGCTTCCGTGGAAACTGACAACTGATCTCTATAAGGATATCAAGGAAAGCTGTGCTTTTCTCTACTCAGGGCTACAAAAATAGTTCTTTAAACTTTTAAAATTTGTAATCTCAAACAATAAGTTTAGTTTAAAATTTTAATTTACCATGAAAGTGATAATACCTACTTTTACTAATTTTATGAAACCAGTTGCTTATTATGCACATTTTGAAGGGTAGGGTTTTTCCCCCCCTTTAGGATGCTCAAAAGCAGTGATAAATAATCAGTTTCTTTCATGGAAATTATATTTCAAATTTATTTGCAGTTTTTTATATGTTAAATTTGAGTTTCAAGGAATTTAGAATCCCATGGGAGAAGTGATCGTTCTTTGAGCATCTCCTATCATTTTTGTTATTAATATCAATGAGTGACAAGGGAGTCAGGATATTGTTTTGAGTTCTTTTACTCTTAGTTGGAACTTTCAATGTAATTTTAGGGAGGAAAGTATCTTTTCTATATACTATGGTTTAATATTTCTCATTGTTAGAAATTCAGTTTGCTCTTGATCTCTCATGGATGTATCTGCATTTCTTTTATTTTATATAGTGGGTTCTAAAGAATAGATACACATTTAACTAATAAATAATGTGTTAAAAATAAATACTTAAAACTTGTAATTGAGAGGACTGTCTTATGTAATACACCACGGGTAAAATTTTAAATCAGTGAAGATTTGCAAACCAGTAACTTTTTCAGTTTAAAATACATTTAAACTATAAAGGACTCAAATATATTTTGGAATTTTTTTGGGGGGGGGGGTCAGAAATTTAGAGGAAAAATTTCAAAGTAAGAGCCAGCAGGGGGTGCCATTGCTAGTTAAAGCTGGATAGATAATACTATGAAAACAGAAGAAGCCTTCTGTAATCAATATATTTCCATGAACTTTTTTACTAGATTAAACTCCTGTCAATAAAATATTTTCAATTGCCCATCCTGTATGTAAAGAAGCCATGCACAACCATATTCTTCAATGATTTTGGCTGTGTGCCAAACAATTGTGCAATATTTTGACTGCTGTCTGCAACACTGCTAGTCTCCAAAATGTTAACTTTAACTTCTTGCAATAGAACAGAATATAATGCAATAGAAACATGTACGTACACACCCACACCATGTTCCAGAAAAATATGAAGCATAATAGAGGAAGAAATCTTCAGTGATCCAGGAGTCACCAGCTGGAATTATCTCCTTATTATATTATGAAATTACAAAGGATTCTCTTTCAATCTCATTAGAATAAAATATTTTTTGTTCAGTATATAGGAAGATGTTTCAAATATTATGGTTAGTGAAAGTACATTATGCTGCCCTTGCTATGGATGTGAAGTTATGAAAGGTGTTGGCAGTTTGATTAGGAAAATTGGACAGCCTATATTCTATTTGTTTAGCTAATAAATGACTTCTTTTTTAATAGTCAAAACCAACAAAGCTCCTTTTCAGTCTGTTTTGTTTAGCAGTCTTTATTAAAAATGATACCAATGTAGGGAAAAAAAAGTTTGCTCTATAGAAAGAGCATAATAATTTCAGAATGAAAGTTCACCAGTTATGTGATCAGAGCTTGTAATCACAGTATGGTTTATCAGCAAGAGCTTTGACTTGAAAGCCTGACCCATTAAATTCCAATGGACTCTGCCCTTTGGTTAGATTATGCACAATCTGAAGGCTGGAAAATTTCCCACTCTTGCTGATGTAGACAGAAGCAGCTCTGCAGGCTGTGGAAGTTTGATGAAACTTTTTCTAGAGCGTAGTCTTTCTTAAGAATGAACCTAATTAAGAGTTGCAACTGGGGGTTTTCCTGTTTTTTTATGACCTCAGTAATATGCAGTCCTTCAAGATTTTAGGAAATATTTAAATGGATTCTTAATTGTTTTAAATATAATCTATCAATAGTTGGCAATATTTTCATCCAGTATAAATTATTTCAATTGGTGTGTTATTATGAATAATTTAAACATCTCCAGTGTTTGCAGTGAGCATTGAATTAGAACTAATTTGCTGCCGTACAGGCTGTCAGTTAAATTTTCATTACCATATTATTTTGTAATTTTTGGATTCTGTTCCATTGGATGCTGTTCCTCAGTGAATGTATTATTATTATTATTATTATTATTATTATTATTATTATTATTATTATTATTATCTTTTATTCATTAAATATGAAAC
>JANHFK010003006.1:171293-182064 GCA_036250565.1 Sibynophis collaris | reverse complement strand
ATCTCATTATCTCTATCGGGCAGGAACGGGGAATGAGATTCAAGAAAGCAAAGGCTGGAAGGGACCTCAGAGGTCATCTAGTTCCACCCCCTGCTCCCTGGCAAAATGGACTGCTCAATTGGCCGCATCCACCCAGTGACATGACATGACCACATGGCCACGCCCACCCAGTCATATGATCACATGGCCACGCCCACCAAGCCACACCCACAGAACCGGTAGCAAAAAAAATTAGATTTCACCCCTGGTATATATGTATTATTGCATGTTTTTAAATGTTTCTTTTTTTAAATGGAGCATTGTGTGCTATTATAGCATTCTGTGAGAAATGTTATAATCTGATGAAAAAGTTTTACAATAGTTCATCTGGTCTAGCATAATTTACAATGAGAACATAAAAACAATAACATTGCTGTAAGCCTGAATAATTTTGTTAGTTGCTGATTTTATTAGTAATAGTATTCAATCTGCTGCATTATCATTTTTCATGGTATAACTTCTGCAAGCTACATGCTATAAAACGTATAGTCTTTGTCATGTTTGTTTGGAAGTGAACTCCACTGTGAGGTTTAGTGTTATGAATCATTTTTAATACTATAAAAATATTTAATATTTAATACTGTATGAATAATTCAGTGGAGCTTTTGGTTACTTCTATTTTGTTTTTTATTATACAACAGATTTTTCAGTCCTAAATAATGCTAAATAAACTTTTTTTATTTCTTCCCATGAGCTGTATTCCTCCTTTAAAAAAAGGCTTATTCAAATTTTGAATAACCTTCCAAAATTAACTATTTATTAAATATATTTGTACTAAACACGATTGGTTTGGTGGCTTCATTTGTTAACTAAGTAGTGTATATCTTCAATCAAAACTGGGGCAGATTTATTTGAAGATATCAAAAGTTAATTTCAAGAAAAGATGAAGAAGTTGCATTGTTGCATTCGTAATTTTATTAAATCATATTGCATATAAAAATTAAAGTTGCTTTTCTCAAATGCTAATATTTTGATTTAATATATATTGTTTTATATATTCAGAAACTTTTGTGTAATTTTTTTCTATCTACCATTCCTAATTTGGAAGAAAGAGAAAAAAATTAACAGTCAAAATTTTTATGTCAGATGTTACCTGGTATCTAAAATAGCTGAATATTTAGCTTTTTAAAATCAAAAGTATTATTAATTATAAATATAAAATGCAGGACATAACAAGAACTGTTGCTTCATGTTTGGGGGAATATCAATCATGTGAAATATTTTGCTTTGGTTTTAGCATCTTTTTACAGATGTGGACATAGTTTTTTTTTTCTTCTGCTTTCAAGCTTTAAAGTTTTGGCTTAATTTGATGCTGATGAAAGTTGGTGCCTGAAAGCACATTCATCAATGAGTCATATTAAAAACAGGTTTTCAACAGACTTCTTCAAGCATATCTCTCTGTAATGTCAGGTTCTGATCTGAGACACCTTGGCTTGCCTGGACCTGTGTTTCACCTGGGCAAAGGCTGCTAGTTGTGATTAATCAATGTCTGATGAAATGACAGCTAAGATTAGACTAACACCTAAGTAATTTGTGAAGACTTAATGCCATCTAATGTTCATGATACAATAATTGTGATTTTTACAATAAAAATGGTTAGGACTTTTTATTCAAACATTGATACCTGATTTGTGAATGCTCAATTGATTAATCTCTATGTCCTTCTGCCATAATAGATTGTAGGCTTTAGAAAAATTTCATAATATGAAAGTACCAAGATATGGGTCATTACATTACTTGCAGATGTTCAAAGGTTTATGAATATCTAATTTAAAAAAACCATAGTTCTAAAAATATTAAATTACTTGAAAATACACCACAAGTTTTCCTAAAAAATGTTCCCCAAATATTTCCCAAATGTTTCTTGAATATTTGTTAGATATGTAACTTCCTTTCCATGGTTGTGATAACTGGAGGAATCTGAAAAATAATATCCATATATAAATGTATCTAGACAATTCTCCATATCAAGAAACATTGTCTCTGTACCTTCCCATAATAGATACAAGCCTGTTCTATGAAAATAGATGTTATCAAACCTACAAGGCTTGGTGTTCTGGCATTTAGTGACAAAAGGCTCATGACAACCATTTCAATTCATGTCTCACCTGATCCCTCTTCCAGGTCTTATATATTGCTATAAAAATACCCTAGGTGAATCTGTTCCATTCAGGACTTTAATATAGGCAAGTCAACATAGAATAGAATAGAATAGAATCGGCCAAGTGTGATTGGGCACACAAAGAATTTATCTTTGGAGGATATGCTCTCAGTGTACATAAAAAAAATACATTCATCAAGAATCATAAGATACAACACTTAGTGTTAGTGATAGGATACTAAATAATCAAATCATACTAGGAAACTAAATAAAGCAATATAAATTGTAAAGATACAAGCAACAAGGTTATAGTCATAAGTGGGAGGAGATAGGTAATAGGAAGGATGAGAAGGATGAGAATAATAATAATAATACAGTCTTAGTAATTAAGTAATTAAATTAATGGTTTAGCAGAGTGATGGCATTCGGAGAAAAATTGTCCTTGTGTCTAGTTGTTGTGTGCAGTGCCCTATAGCTTCGTTTTGAGGGTAGAAGTTGAAATAATTTATGTTCAGGATGTGCACTAGATAAATAGTACTAGATAAAACATGTTTATCTAGTACTAAGTTCCAGGTGTTCTTTTGTCATTAGGTAGTATAACAGTAACTTGAAGCTAAAATGAGGGTCCTATGCCCATTCCAACCGCCAGAATTTTGGAGACAGGCTACTTGCAACCAACAAAAGCAGATTATTTCTGTTTGACGATCTCAGTAGAAACTTATTGTTTTCTGATTCACTCTACTGATTTTAATGAACAATCAAGCTCTTTCTTGGATCAACAGCAATAAAACCATCAACTGTGTAGAATTCTTGCTTTAGATCCATAACAGTATTGTAACATTGTTTATACTGATTGATGATACACACAAAACGGATAACGATCAACACATAGAGGACTTAGGTATGACCATTAAATCTTTCCTGAATAATCATAAGCCCCCTTAAAATAGTTTTTTGCTCCGCATACAGGGATAGTTACAGCTCTGTGAAAATGTAATCCAGTAACCAATGAGTTTAGAATTTAAAAGGCTATATGATACTAACCAGGTGACGCTATTAAAAAATGTTTCCAACAACTGACATCACTATCAGCATTTTATCCTGAACTACTCAAAATCTTAATAACTGACTTTGTGAAATAATCTATTCAGATACTCACGTCTTCCTTTTTATCACTCCACGTGATTTATTTATTTTTAAAATACATGACATTAAACAGTTTTTCTAATTTATTTCCAGACACCATCCTGATTATATAAAACTTGTGATATGTTTACAGTATTGAATTAGTGACTACTCTTTTGACCTCACATGTGTTGATGCCGATTTTTGACAGTACACTAGACTCTATTTCTTTCCACAGTCTTTTTGTCTCTCTGCAGTGGGTGGGACAAATAACGAAACAGAAATGTTGTTTACTATGGCCAGATTCATCAATATCATCTTTAGTCACACACATTCAGTAATCCATTTCTTAACCTCTGACACCAAGACTTCCTTTCTTTTGAATAGCAGGCTCTCATTAAATTAATAGAAAGAGATGGGAAAAAGTGTAATATTGCTGCTCACTGCTGTTACCAACAGCTTTAACATCTAGCTGTTTTTCTTGCTTTCCACATTGTCATTTCAATCTGGGATATGTTTTGTATTTATTTTATATGCTGGGAACATAATACACACAATGGCTTTGTGTGTAACGAGAAGCTAGGCTTTGACAAAAGTCCAACATTACTAGTCAAGCAGAAAGATGAAAGGGAAAATAACTGATGCAGCATATTAGAACAACATAATCAGAGTTTGGGGCTAGAGCCAAGTTTTTGTAAAGGAACATAAGCGTAATCATGAGAATATAGGAAGTCCTCAACTTACGACCACAATTGAGTCCAAAATTTCTGTTGCAAAGCAAGGTATTTGTTAAGTGAATTTTGCCCCATTTTATGATTATTCTTGCTTTATTCTTTTTTAAATGAATAAATGAATCACGGATAAATGAAGTTAAATGAATCACTGCATTTGTTAAGTTAGTAACATGGTTGCTAAGCGAATCTGGCTTCGCTTGTCTCAAGAGTTCTCAAGAGGTGGTGATGTGACCCTGCAACCAGCATAAACATGAATCAGTTGCCAAGCGTCTGAATTTTAATCACCTGACCATGGGGATGCTGCGGTGATCATAAATGTGAAAAACATTCATAAGTCACTTTTTTCAGTAACTTCAAATGGTCACTAAGTGAATGGTTGTAAGTCGAGGACTATCTGTAACCTAACTGTGATAATCTTATGTATGCTTCCCTTTTCTTTCATGTACACATAGACTCCTCATAACAGCTTTGTCTGTCTCTCATCTTTTGTCTGTGTAAGTAATCAAAGAGTCAATAAGAATGATAGAATATACTTAGCTTAATTGAAAATTTTCACCATGTACTTCTGAAGGGAAAATGATCTTATTAGCACAATATTTATTAGCACAGAACTTTTCTTGCTGAGCAAAAGGTAACTACTTTCATACTTGCATGGTTATAAAAATATCAGATATATAGAACAATCAAAATGTGTAAAAGGTCTTCTTTACTGAAAAGGAATTGAAATTTAACTTGAAGAAAAAGCTAATTTATTGCATAACATGTTGATATGTTAACACATGGGACAAGTTCATTCTTCTAATACTTTTTAGACTATCCTTTAGCTTTTCTGGTTTACTTTTTCCAAAAGTTACTGCAGTTTTGTTGTTCCATTTTCTTTCTTAGTGAATTTTGCCAAATCATCTATTTGAGACAAAGAAAACCCTACCTATCCTGAATACCAAAATCTCTTTTCAAAGTAACTTTGTATGGTTAAAAGGAGGCTGAGGTATGTGTTAGTGGAAAGGCAATCATAACTTGTTTTTCAATTAAAATGTCTGAACAATTTAAATTAAATTATAGTTTCAAAATTAGCCTTCTACTTTGAATTCAAAGCTTTTCATAGAAGGTAATAAGAATAAACACATGGTATTAGCAAAATGTTTTAGCCTAATTGTATTTAAATTTTAGATTATGTGTAGACTTTATTCACTAAAAAAGTCAATGTTTTATTTCAAGCTAAATTAAAAATATTAAATATTTCCCATATCTTAAGATGTTGGGATAAGTCATAAGAAAATTATGTATATCATCGACAATCTCTATGTTTTTGTTTTTCTATATGGGCAAAAACAAAAAATTATAAATTGATTATGTTAATTTCCCATCTCTGTTGGCTTTGTGTTTGGCTTATAATTATCTGAATTTGTGTGCGATAAAATATGATCTGAAAGCATGTGTTTAGCCATTTATGAACTGTTAATAAACCCAATAAACTGAGAAGTGGCTAAAGTCCAACTTTCACAATCTGCATCCACTGTCCACATATCTTTATATACGTATATGGAGATATCCACTATCTATTGAATGAATGAGTGAGTGAATGACTGACTGACTGACTGACTGACTGACTGACTGACTGACTGAATGAATGAATGAATGAATGAATGAATGAATGAATGGGTCTGTTAGTTGTCCCTTGAACAGATTAACTAAAATTTCCTACTATCAGGAGAGAGGGATAAAATTTGACATATGTCAAATTAAAAAAAAGATTACTTATGGAACAATTCACAATTTCTGATCGATTATGTTTATTAGTGTTATATCCCACCTTTCGTTCAGGAGCTCTGTATCCAAGTAGCATACATACCATTCCCTCCTCTTATTCATTCATTCATTCATTTATTGGACTTATATACCGCCCTTTTCCCTTCCGGGACTCATGTTTCCCCGCAGCAATCATCTAATGAGGGTGGAGCTTTGATGGAAAGAGAATAACTGGCCCAAAGTCACCAGTGATCTCCTGTAGCTAAGAATAGACTAGAACTTCAATTTTCCCCCTCCTAGTCCTAGTCCACCATCAGTGGAAATTGTATCCCAGGACAGCTGGACTGAATCTGGGAAAGATTCTCTGAAGCTGCCTGCTGTATGTTAAAGATACTTTAAAAAAAAACTTATTCCCAGCAAGAGCTAACTTACGCGGTAATCGCTGGAGGTAACATAGAAGATGGGCAGGAAGGCTAGCCAAATGATGCATGTGGTGTACATGGTGAATCCAATGAACTTGGCCTCGTTGAAGTTTTCTGGACATTTCCTGGTCTTGAAGGCATAGACTGTACATAACACGATCAAGAGGACATTGTAGGTGAGTGAAATTAGCATACTGGAGTCTCGGTTGCTGCATTTGAGGGTGACAATATACCTTTTGTCAGACTCAGTCTCCTTTCGTGTGCCTGGAATCTCCACCATGAGCCAGATAATGACAATAATGAGCTGGCATGAAATAAGAGCCAGGCAGATGACCACTTGGGAGGTGGGGCTTATGAACCGTGGACGCTGCACGCCTTCTTTGACTCCACTGAAAATCCGTGCAATGCGGTTTGTCTTGGTCAAGAGGGCAGAGTAGCAGACAGCAAAGGAAGTGCCCAACCCTAGGCGCCGCAGAGTACAGACCACAGTGGAAGGCTTGGCAATGAAGATAAAGGTCATGCTGTAGCACATCAACACTCCAGTCAGTAGGATGTAGCATAGTTCTCGGCCTGATGCTTTCACAATGGGAGTGTCATTATTCCTAACAAAAACCCCCAAAACAAACAGAGTGGACATGAAACCAAGGCAAGAAATTGTGACTGGCCCAATAGCCCAGACATCCTTCCAGTGAATATACTCTTGGGGTAATTCATAGCATCCGTTTAAAGTCGTATTGGGCCAATAACCAAGGCCACAATCTCTGCAAGTAAATTCATCCAGCAGAAATTCATATGGCTGGCATGGGATACATATCCAACAGCACATGTCTCCTGGTTGCATGCTCTTCATTTCATTCTTCTTGCAGGGGTCACTGCACTGGGAAACAGGAATGGAGGTCTTCACCCATGGAATGAGGCTGGTGTTCAGAAGGAGTCCTTCTGCCCAGTAGCCTACCTTCTGATAGCGATATCTCCCATTGGCTCTCTGGTAGTTGAAAATATTGTAACGACCAATTCCATCTCCACACTGGTCAAATCGAACCATACTTTTGGTGTCAAGTGGTGGTCGAAATGGAGCTGTGAAGTGGAATTGGAAAATTGGATTCAAATGAGAAAAAAATAGCATGATTACAAAATTGAGCTATCCACATGGAAACGTTCCCCCCAAACTGATTCTGTTATACTTTTGACACTTTGCTATTTAAAAAAGAGAAGTTCTACTATTCCTCATCATTTTCGTATGGATATAAACTACTTCATCACAGAGAGATGCTTATCACCCCCAATGTACATAATTTACTTGCATATTCTCAACAAAGTTGATAGCAATATAATCTGTGCAGAAATCTTAAAAACTGAATTAGACATGGAGCTGAAGTCCAAAATATCTGAAGGGCATGAGGATTGGGAAGGCTATCTTTGGAATCACTGCAGAGCAGCCAGAACGTAATAAATAATATTTTAATGTTTCCAAAAAGCTGTGCATTAGAAGTATGCAAAGCATTCGGAAGTGATATTTTTTCAAAGGGTGTTAGTACAAACAACGCCTCTGTCCTTGAAACACTCAAGCAGCTACATCCTCTGGAAGGCTTGCTCTCCATATGCAGTTTTTGGTAGTTTTATATATAGACAACACTTCTGTTGGCTTGTCAGTGAAGCAGTTTTATATGTCCCCCTCGCACATGGAAGAAACAACCTTTAAAACAGCCGCCAAAGCTTTCTAGAGAAGACATGGCTGCTGAAATGAGGGCTTTTCAAATGTGGCAACTTTAAGATGTGGGGACTTCAACTTTCAGAATTCCCCAGCCAGCATTCTGGGAGTTGAAGTCCACACATCTTAAAATTGCCACATTTGAAAAACATTGGTTTAAATATTTTGAGAAGGGACGCTTCCATCACACTGAGATTTTTGTTGAGCATCCCTTCTGAAAGCTTTGCACAGCCCCACTGTGTGTTATATTAGTATAATTTGTTCTAACCTGCAAACTCAGAAGCTCATACTGCTTTATTATTCCAGTGCTGTGACACTCAAAGGTGAAGACATAGGAAAGCAAAATCAAATGTATGCAAGTGTGAACTTAGCTGGATACAGATGGGGAGCCTTTTGGCTTGAGCGTAGCAATACTGCAAATCTCTCTTAAATGGAATTTAATGTGTGCAACTATCTTGCTTTCACTGTAAGATATAAGCAGAACTTATGGAAACTCACATTCAGTCAAATCTCCTGGTCTGAGAAAATTACAGTTTTGTTCCATTTGTACAAGCATTTGTACTAAACTTGCAGCTGTCATGCCCAAGAGAACAAGAGTGAGACTTTTTCACTTGATGGCAACATTCAATCAATGAGAGATTCCCCCCCAATTAATAATGTTAGAGCAATTCACGCAGGAATAACCACAACATCAGGCAGTTTGTGCTCCTATAGAAAACTCTACCTTTCAGAATATTTCTGCCATAATCTGCCCTGAGATTGTACTGTTCAACTTAATCTGAGGCTCCAGTTCTGTTCTCCATGCCCTGATCTTGGTCTGATTGTTCTTCGTGTTCTTTATTCCTCCCCACGACATTCTATATGAAACCATTACTTTGGCTTACCATCAAAAGTTACGTTGAGCATGAAATCCTTGTAGAACCGCTTCCCATTCACCGGCTTCATGGAATCGCAGAGCTTGGTGGCATTGGGGCAGAGCGCTTGATGCATGTTATGAAGGGCATGGGCCATCGCATAGACTGCATTGACCACAAACATGATCTTGGATTCCTGCTCAAACTGCCCTGACTTCAAGGAGAAGTGACTGCAGTTCTGGCTATGGAAACTACACTGGAACTTGTGTTCCCAGAACTCCTGGAACCATGGATTTCGGCTGTTGTTGTGGAGGTTGAGGTTTTGGAAGTACACAGCAAATTGCTGTATTGGGTATGATGCCAGTTCAATAGTGATAGCGCCGTCAGCAATTGGCTCACTGCCAGCCACTACACTCTCCAGAGCCCCCCAACCATCACTGGCCACCCAGGTGAAGGACACATTAATCCTTTGAGCGGCTGCTAGCAGCTCCCGAGCATCTTCACTTCGGGTGAATAGCACAACCACCCTTGCACTGGGTTTTTGCATCAGTGCCTTTATCACCCCATCAAAAGTCTTCTTGTTCATAGAGCGTCCCACTTTCTCAGAAGTGGCAATGCAGATGTTGCGGGCCCGAGCCTGTTGTTCAAAAGCTTCAATGCCTGTTTCTCCATAGTCTCCTTCAGAGGCCACGGTGGAGACGTAGGTCCAGTTGAAGAACCGCAGGATCTCAGACATAGCTTTGGCCTGGTAGAAATCTGGTGGGACAGTGCGCGCGAAGTAATCATAGCGAGACTTGTCACTCAGTTTGGCACTGGTGGAAGCATAACTGATCTGAGGGATCTGGAACAGCCGTAGGAGATTAGCCACCTGAAGAGAAAGAGATCAAGGAAGAGAGGGAAGATTCTTAGTGAGTAATTGGGAAAAAAATGAATGTGCAAAAAGGAACAGGATTATTCTGCCCACCAGCGTGGAAAGCATTACTATTTAAGTGTAACCCACTAGAATAATTTCCTACTATTTTTTTCTTTTTTTTTATTAAACAGTTTTCTTTACAAACAAACAAGTCAAAAACAAACCGACCAACAGGTAAACAAAACAAAAAAAGACATACAATACATATAAACAAAAATTTCTAACAAATCTTTTCATTAACACTCTCCTCTCGGTAATACGTCTCTTACTTAACTTCCTTTCTTTCCCTTCCTCTTATTTTCATGTGTTTCTTGAAACATAATAATATACACAATATAATATAATAATATACTTAAAATATAATAATACCTAATAATATTCTGGAATCTATATATTTACATCTATTTACATATATACCTTCAAGTGTAAAATGTACCAACTTCTATTTCAACTTTTGACTCCCTTTATTTATTATTGCAGCTCTGTTTCTATTTCTTAGCTGTTTGGTCTCTCTTAATCTTGTATCTTTCATCTAACCACCCATACCATTTTCCCCATACTTTATAATATGCTATATCTTCTTTTTCTTGTAATATATTTGTAAGTTTGTCCATTTCTGCACATTCCATTGACATTGATTTAATGAGTTCCATTTTTCACATGGATCTCAGGTTAAAGAGTTTACTATTCCATAAGAACAGCCGTTAGCTTGAAACTCAACATTAAGAAAACTAAGATCATGGCTCCTGGCCCTCTCAATTCTAGTCAAATAGATGGGGAAGAGATGGAGATAGTGACAGATTTTATTTTCCTGGGATCCAAGATCATTTGCACATGGGGACTACCGCCAAGAAATTAAAAGAGGCTTGCTCCTGGGGAGGAAAGCTATGGCAAAATTAGACAGCATACTAAAAAGCAGAGACATCACCCTGCCAACAAAAGTGCGTATGGTCAAGGCTCTGGTTTTCCCAGTTGCAATGTAGGGCTGTGAAAATTGGACCATAAGGAAGGCTGAGCGCTAAAGAATTGAGTCCTTTGAACTCTGGTGCTGGAGAAGACTCCTGCGAGTCCCTTGGACTGCAAGGTGGTCAAACCAGTCAGTCCTAGAGGAGATCAACCCTGA
>JANHFK010003006.1:79152-89884 GCA_036250565.1 Sibynophis collaris | reverse complement strand
TAATATTTTATAACTAACATTATTGTGGATGCTTATGTTTGGTGTAAGGCAGTGCAGTTGGAAATGGTATCATGGTGGTACTGAGAGTTCAAAGTACTTATTATAAAGTATAATTTATTGCAAATGGACAGTGGTTTTTAATGTGGTGCTGTCTTGGTATAATTGTTTATTAATATTATGGAATGGAGATCGTGGAAACAGATGTTTGAAGAAGGATTCATTTGTGTCAATGAGTCTATTTTCCATAACATAAGCCAGTGATTTGGAACTATTGTTCATTAAATGCACATAGTTGCTTGATTTTACTGTACGTATAGTACAGGCTACATATATTATTCGTTCAAAAGCAAAGATGGCATATTGCAATTTGGTGTTATGTTTTTTGTATCTGCCTTTTAAAAATAGAAATCTAAATAAAGTCCTGTATGCATTTGAAGATGGCCAGGAGGCAAAGAATTGGGGGAGGGGAAATAGAAGAAGGGACATGTGACAAAATGTGCATGACAGTGCCAGCTCCACTTCCATAAGGGCATGCGATGTTGCAACAGAAATCCAAAAGGGCAGAACTTCGTGTTATGACCCCCCTATGTGCATTCTGTCATATCGATGTCATATGCCAGGTTTTTTTTCATCACTTGTGCAGCCAATTTCATCTAAGCTCTTTACACATTAGGATCTGAAAAATGTACTTTGAAAATTGAACATGCGCCTTTCATAATCAATTGCACATATCAAATTGGAAAATAAATAATAGTGCAATTCTCTTCTATTGTTAGCATGATATTTTCCCATATATGTGTGTGATAGATGAGGAAGCTGGGAAATTGCACTTGATTATTTTGTTTTGTATGAGACTTTTTGTCTGCCAGTAGATGCACTTGGATCGGCTTAATAACGATCACGGTTTTAGAGAACTATTTCCTGAAATTCACCTCATCTCAGAGACCAACACTAAGCTTTCTCGCCTTTTAGGAAGTGAAGTAGTACAATGTCTCATTCTTAATTTAGAGCTGTAAAGGAAGATAATGAAAATGTTACAAATATATGAAATTTTCTTCCTTTGACGCAGCTGTGGCAGTAGCTCTGCCTGCTGTGCTGCCTAGCACACTGGCCATTTGTTGGCAAGTTCATATTTCACATGGTAGGGAATTGGGAAACTAGGCAGACAGGCGAAGGGTTTTATTTGCAGTAGCCTATGTATCCCTAGACTCTGATTTGACATTAAACATCTGCTTCGTGATCTGTTTCAAGGCTACTTCCCTTCCACCAACAAAGGTTATGACTTCAGGCAAGCTGTGCGTTCACTGGCAGGGGAAATTTGCCTGAAGTCTTGATCTAGTCAGAAGCAAAGCACCCTGCCTCTGGAATCTTACTTTCAATTATTTTCAAGACTGACAGGCAGCTATGTATTGATACAGGAAAGGTTATCAGTAGGAAAAACAAGTGTTTCATTTAATGTGTGCACTTTTTTGCAAAGATTTGCATAGTTGTTAATAAAACAAAAAGGCAGTTTTTGCTTTTGGTCGGACACACACACACACAGAGTGTCCTTGGTTTAAATGTATTTCAATATTTGAAATAACATGTGATATTTTTAAACCTTTCATATTGATATATAAATGTGCTTATATTGAATTTCAATTGACTTTTATAAGTGAGAGTTTGTATTCAGATATTAATTAACATACATACTCTAAAACTATAAGAAGAAAGTTAAATTACTAATTTTACATTAGTGTAAAAACATACTTTAAGCATTTTGAAAAGATTTGTTTCAAGGATTATTATTTTATTTCATCCTGGGACGCAAATCTTTGTTTGCCAATTTTCAATTAGGTAGTTATACTTGATCTTGCATTAATATTGATGATAGAATATCATTCATAGGATTTGCTATCGTTGGTACAAAGTCTGTTTGTAAAGATATTTTTTGCTTTAGAATTTCCTGCAGCTAAAAAAAAATCTAATTGAATATTTGCATATCTCCAAGGGCCCATGTGAATTAAACTCTGTATTTGTCATTTGTTGTTCTTAGACCATTTTCATTTAAGAGTTAGAGTATTGCTTACATGAGGCCTCTTTTTCTATAAAGTCAAAAGCCCTCGCAGCGGTGCACAGAAAACTAGTGGTATAAAGCAAAGTCTTTAATAGAGAGAGCTAGGTTGTAAGTGTTTTTGTTCCCACAGAGCAGATGTATTCTGGAGCATCTGTTCCATATTCATAACAAAAGAGTTCACTTATAGGAGGGCCAGTTTCTTTGGAATAATCTTCTTTCCGTTCTTCTTTTCTTCCTTCCTTCTTTCCCTAAATCAATGTATTGTATTTAACTTATACAAGAGAAGTGGGCCCTTCAGACATACATTTTTCTGGCACTCAATTTTAGCACATTTTCTTGACAAATTTCAAATAAAATCTTTTATATATTTTTCATAACAGTTCATCTTCAGAATTGCTTTTCATTTTACTTGTTAAGAAAAAAGGAGAGAGACTTATTTAAAAGACAATAAGTACTTATATGAGAGCATATAAGTACAGGTAAAAACAGATTCATGCTGTTGTCACTTAATTCTCAATGATGGGGAAGTATGTATAAAAAAAACAGAAAAATTGATATGGAAATATGGGATTTATTGAACAATTCACTTTCAAGTCATTTTGCCTATTCGTGTTATACTGGCTCATAAATTCTGTAGGCCACAAAGTGTTATCTTTTTAAAGAAGGAAATTCTGAAATACATTGCACACACTAAAAAAATAATCTGTAGATTTGCTGTCCCAGGAAATGATAATACCATTAGCTTAGCTGCCTTAAGAGGGAATTTGTCAGATTCATAAGAATAGTTTGTAAAGTTTAAATATGATCAAGTTGGTGTTCTTCTAATACTGCTGCGTCATACCAAGAATATAGCAATAGCACTTAGATTTTATACCGCTTTTACAGCACTCTCTAAACGGTTTACAGAATCAGAATATTGCCCTCAACAATCTGGGTCCTCATTTTACCCACCTCGGAAGGATGGAAGCCTGAGTCAACCTTGAGTGGAGTGAGATTCGATCTGCCAAATTGCAGGCAGCTGGCAGTCAGTAGACATAGCCTGCAGTACTGCATTCTAACCACTGCGTCACCACAGCTCAATATAAATACTATTCTACTTGAAAACATACTTTCATTGATGAACATTAAAACTATGCAATAGTTTCTGCTAACAAAACATTACAGTCAAAATTTACATGTGCTTTACAACTCTATCTAAAATGTGCTGCATTTTGACTAATTGTATACCTTTATGTCTTTAAATGTAAAAGACTAAACAATTTCTATGTGAACTAAACATTTATGCTTTGGGCAAATTGTTTCACAAAAGCATAATCAGTCATAATGGATTTATTATGGGCAAATTCAGTCATCAGGGTGTGTAATCTATGGTTTATGATTAAGTGTGTTGGGTGAACCCAACCAGCTGTGATTTATTCAGTAAACTATGGTTAAGCAAATAACTATAAAAATATAAGTTGACAATGATCGTGATACTTGCATTCATAGCAAACAAGTGCTTATAGATAGAATTAAACAAAATATGTTGGATTATCAGGTACATAAATGTCATTCAAAGTCAGAAACTCACTGATGGTTCATATGAAACTATAAAGATTTCTAAAAACAGTTACTAACAGGACTAATAAATCTGTCTGAAGATTTAGTATGCCGTGACTTAAAAAAGATACTTAGGAATGAATTAGATTTTCTGCAGATATTTTTTAGGTTTAATTAAATGATGTTAATTTATTTAAGCAGAAGAAATAATATTTTAATCATAGAGAAATTGTTTCTTTAATTTTATATTTTAATATAAAAAATATATATACCAATGAAAATAAGAAAATAGAACTCTGGTTCTATTGGAACAATGCTTTATTTTTATGATAGCCAAAGAGTTGAGTTTAGAAAGAAAAGCAAACTTCCAACACAACATTTAAAACGAACAATGGTTCTATATGATAAAACATTTGGATGTACAGTAGAACCTCTGGTCACGAACGCTTCTAACCATAACCAAATCAGGTTGCAACCAAAAAATTCACATTTTTTTTTCCACAGCCGATTTCCCCTCCCATGCCATTTTTTTTGTAAGCACCAAATTTCCAAAATTAGGTGTGGGTATCAACCAAATCGGGTTGTGACCAAAGTTATGGAACGAATTATGGTCGTGACCAGAGGTTCTGCTGTAGCTTGATTCAAGCTGTGATGGTGGGTCTACCTTGTGATTTAAGCACAATATGAAATGTTGCAAGAAACATTTTTGGTATATACTAACAGATTAATTTACACTTCACTAGACCTCTTTTTTTCCTTCTACTGTTAAAGGGAAGAATATCTAGGTCTATTGGTTATATAATAGGTAAAGACATATTGTCTAACTTGTAGGACTCAAGCAAAATTGTCTTTGGATCAGGGATCCTAGCTTACATAGAGCTATGTGACCATCTTAAAATAAAACTGGATTTTGGTTCTGCTAGAATATTAATTTAAAAGTGCCAGTGTTAGAGAATGCTGCAGGTGGCATGAATATGACAAAGGCTGATAACATAGTCCACAGATTCACCATATCACTAAGAAATGTTATGTTAAACACTTTATTAACCCAAACCATATTGAGCAGTACATGTTAATATCTGAGTTAGTTTGGTGAATTAGTTTGGTGATAATCAGGACGTTTGAATGAATATAAGAAGAGTAAAATTTGAAAGATGAGAGAAAGAGAGATGTGGAACTGTGAAATAGTGAAAGTGATGAGACTTTGTAGTTGAAGATTATATGTAAGAAATGAAATTGCACATTTAGTTAGGAACGAAACTAAAATATGTATCAGAGAGTATGATAAAACCTCATGTAGATTGTTATGGCTTTTTCTAAAAATAAGAATCCGTAGATTTATAATAGTCCAAGTAAATATTCCTAATGGAAGAACAGAGATTAGTTATGGTACAAGGTGTATAACATACTTAATTAATGCAACCCAAATTAGAAGGAAAAAAATCTACCTGAATGGATGGGTAGGAACTATGTAACATACAGTTCACAGTGTAAGAATAAATAATACAGGGACTTGTAAAAGTTTCTGGATTGAAAAAGACCTATTTTCACGGATATATGTACATGAATTAAACAGTTATCTATTAATTTGTGGCTATAAAAAAGGAATGACTCAAAAAGCATGATTGATCTGAATATTTATGAGGAAAAATTGTGAGATAATTAGTGAAGGTCAGAAGGATTACAGGTGCTAAATATGGGACAGGACATTTTTTAGTAATGTGACTGAATGGAAAAAAATACACAAAAGAAGAGATATGAAAGTACCGTACTTTTGGAGTATAGACTTCCCCCCCCCTAAAAGAGGGTGGAAATGTTGGTGTGTCTTATACACCGAATACAGCCATTTTTGGCCTCCCGAAGCCCTGCCCCACGCATCCCTTTTTTGAAAAAATGGGGCACGCAGAGGGTTTGGGAGGCCTGCAGAGTGCTCCTGGGGGCCGTGGAGGACAAAACCCTTTTTTTTCTTCCTTACCTCTTTGAAAACTTGATGTGTCTTACACCCCGGTGCATCATATAGTCCGAAAAATATGGTAACTAGAAAGTTAAACTAGAGAGAGCATATAAAAAAGTGTTAGAAGATGGATTAGTCTCACAGTTGAATTAATGGAAGTGGACATCAAGAAAAAGAAGGTACAAAATAGTTGGAACAGAGTGAAAAGAATTACATTGCATTGTGCAGCAAAAATATATATCATTATGGAATATGAGATGGTGTTTTGTGAATGATGAAGTGAACTCATCATTCTAGTCTCACCTTAGTCATAAAACATTAGTTGGATGACTAGGGTCAGTCACTCTCACTTAGCCCAACCCACCTCACAGGGTGGTTGTTGTGGGGAAAATAGGAAGCGGAAGGATTGCTATGTATGTCCGCTATCTTGAATTATTTAGAAAAATAATGAAGGCAGTATAAAAATAAATTAAAAATGCAAGAAAGCTAAAGAAGGAGCTACTGCCAAAGGGAATGGAATTAAAAATAACTGATTAAATGATTTGGGATGAAACTGAAGTAATGAATTCTAGAAAGAGTATTTTTGAGATTTGTATGGAAATACTTTGTATGAAAATACTGATAAGTTGAAGAGTGGAATTGAAAGCAATGTTATAGGTGTTCATGTCTGTGGGAGAATTTTTTTTAAAAAAACAAGCGATAAATGCTGTGTGCTTTGTGCCTTATGCTGGCATCTTTCTCAGAGGCCTTGGACTGCTTCTTTCTCCCCTGAAGATCAGAATGAGAAGTGGCCTGCAAATTAGGGGCATTCTCTCTGCTGAGGGAGGTACTGCTGGAGGGTTGTTTCTTAGACTTACGGCTAGGAGCCCTCTCCGCCATTTTGTTTTTATTCAAATGCAGTGACTGTTACAGCAACTGCTTGCACTTTCCTGTAATCACAATATCAGATTGCAAATAGTGTACTTAGCTGATACTAAGCAAGGACTGAAAGCCTTAGCAGGCTAGTTGGACCCAGCTGAGTATGACCAGTCAAAACTAGGCAGGGACTCCCAAAAATAGCCTTCACTAAGGCAATGGCTTAGTGAATGGGTATGCCAAGCTGAAGCTGGGCAGGGACTCTACGCGTCTCCTGAGGCCTGCTGCCAATGAGTATACCTAGCTGAAACCAGGCAGGGACTCCTTCTCACTCCAGTGAGCCAATGGAGCTACTCTCTGGCCGCAAATCTCCTTCAGTTAATGAGTGTACCTAGCCGAGACTAGGCAAGGACTCCTTCTCGCTCTAGCGAAGCAAATGGGGCCACTCCCCAGCCGCTCAGCTCACAATAAATCAAATAAGTGCTACGGTGCTTGGCAGAAATTTAGCTAAAAAGCTTTGGGGGGGGGGGAATGGACGCCAAAGCTCAACCCGGGTGCATCGCAATCTGGCACGGCAACTGTGAGCCCGCAGCTGCCCAAACCAATTTTCAAGGGTCCCGCGCTGATCCCATCTGTCCCTCGGTGCGCCACGGCCTGCCAAGGCAACTGTGATCCCGCAGTAGCCTGAAGTAAACAGCAGGCTGATTGCTCCCCCACAGCAGTTTTAATCACTAAAAGTGAATCGCCGGCTGAAAGGGGCCCCCCACTCACAGTTTGTTGTAAAATCTGAAGAAAGATTGAGCAGGAATGTTTTAAAACGTCTCCTCAGGTTGAGACCGAGCCGAAACTGGGGCTAAGAAGAGAAGGAGGGGGCGTAGTCCAAGAAAGATTGACAGCTCGGTCTCAACAGGAAACAGATGAGTTAACCCATCCTTGGAGCTTTCAGAGAAATGATATATTTTAGGTATACATGGTATGGCTGAGGAAATGTTAAAATAAGAGTGTGATTTACTTACAGATTGGCTAGGTGGCTAGACGTATCATTTCTCTGTACAAAAAAAATAATAACTAAAAGGACTATAAGAAGTATGGGAGGATAAGGATTTTTTTTCCAGCTCAGCGAAACATTAAAAGTAAATTATCTAAAGAAGTTCAGAATTGTTTTTCTTGGTATCAGCTGGAGGATGGGATAGGATGGACAGAATTGTTTATTGGCCAAGTATGATTGGACACACAAGGAATTTGTTTCCTGTGCACATGCTCTCATAACTCTAAAAAGGGGAAATACAATACTACTAAATTTGGTAGGAGAGGTTGCTCAAAGGTCAGATTGGAAAATGGACTGGATCCACCCAAGAACTTCAGTACAAAAAGAGAAAAGAAAACCCAGAAAAAATCTTCAGTGCTATCCTTAGGGACATCCAAGGTAACAGTGTTCTTAACACGAGGTAACAGGCCCCCTCCACCTGGTCATGTGATCCACACTGCAATATATACAGCCCACTCTCTACCCCTTGGCAATTTTAAGACATGGATTTCCAGAATTCCCAATCTAACATGGTTGGAATTTAAGTCCACATATCTTAAAGGATAAGAAACACTGCTATATACACATACCGTACATACCAGTGGTGGGATTCAAATTTTTTTACTATCGGTTCTGTGGGCATGGCTTGGTGGGCGTGGCAGGGGAAGAATACTGTAAAATTTCCATTCCCACCCCACTCCAGGGGAAGGATACTGTAAAATTTCCATTCCCTCCCCACTCAGGAGAAGTTTATTGCAAAATCTCCATTTCCTCCCATTCAGCTGGAACTTGGGAGGCATAGAATAGATGGGGGCGGGGCCAGTCAGAGGTGGTATTTATCGGTTCTCCGAACTACTCAAAATTTCCACTACCGGTTCTCCAGAACTTGTCAGAACCTGCTGAATACCACCTCTGATATACACACATATGTACAACATAAGAGGAGAACAAAAAAACCAAGTACAGGCTATCCTGTACTTGTTAATTTAATGATGGTTCAAACTTACAATGGCCTTACGACCTGTACTCACACTTACAATATCACACCACTCATGCAGGCCACATGACTGCAATTTATCCACTTGCACAATCAGCTCACATTTATAACTGGTTGCAGGATCCTGATCCATAATTGCAATTTGTGACCTTTTTTGCCTATTTCCGGCAAAAAGGAAAAAAGCCATTTGGGGAAACTGGATTTGCCTAATGACTGCATGATTTGCTTAATGACCACAGTAAAAATGGTCATATAATTAGGTCTGACTCACTTTACAACCACACAGTTTACAACAGAAATTCCAGTCCCAATTGTGCTCATACGTCAAAAATTACTTCTATATATACATCAATCCTGACTAGACTATATTATATGCCCATCCTTATTACCACCTCACATGCACACACAGGCAACATTTAAATAAAAACATGGCACAAAGAGTGCATACAGCTACACTGAGGTGTATCACATTAGATCTTTGTAGTTGAGATTCTATCAGCATCTCCCATGACTAATGCTGGATAAAAGCATTGGAAAGAATTCCAGAAGTCATGCTTTCCTTACCTTTATTTTTAGAATGTATGTAATGCACTCTAAATGTAGTGCCTGCTCTGTCTTTTATATTCAGTTAGGAATTTCCTCCTTTGGATCGTATGTGTGTGTTCTTCCTGGTGGAGGTTAAGATGAATATTTGTGGTGAAACAACTAGGAGTTTGTTTTGCATTTACCCTTGTTTCAAAATGTCCCCATCCTTTGCTTGTTTATTTTGGTGGCAGGAAAGAAATTGTGGATCCTACACTGTATCTCTAACCATTCAAAGTAAGAATATTTTTAAAAGGGCTTTTGATGTCCAAAAAAAGTTCAAGGAAGTCTTTGTTTTTACCAATAGCAGAAATTGTTGGTCCCGTGGTACCTTCAAACTGCTTGAAAATCTAAATATGATTTAAATGTGGGTCTTTTTATCAAAGATATGAGCTGAACCATAAAGACACTTAGATTTCAAATAAAATTCAGTATCCTTTAAAATGGAATTCCCAGTTTATGCTTTTTAAAGTTCAAAATCCTTTTGCCTTCATTGCATCAATTGGCATAGCAATCTTTATATTGAAAATAATGAGAGTTACAAGACCACAATTTTCTCTGCCCAATTTTCTAACAAAGAAAATATTAAATGACTGAGAGTCACAAAACTGGATGTACTTTCACTTGAATTAAATAATATAGGATTTAGATTTAGTTAGTGAGGCTTAGGTTGGAGTGTTAAGAAAGAATATGGTGAAACAACAGTTGATGTCCATATATTAATTCAAAATTCCCAAACAGATCATTGACTGAAGCCCTTACGATATTGCTTGATCTTGGAAAATATCTTATTAATCAATTCATGAAAATACTAATGGACACTGGCATGACATCAATATACACACACACATATATATATACACAAATACTAAGACTCTATTACCATAAACTATCATAGCAATATCTCAAATGCCTAGCAGCATTTTCCCTTCCTTCCATCTTATACCAAAGAATTCAAGGCAGGATAACCTTGAGTTTCTTTTCCTTGATCTCCTGGATTAAGCTCATGATGTTTTTCCAGGGTCATCACATGTAGTAAGAACTATAACATTTAGGAAAGAGTGCTCTTGACAATTTAGAAAATTCTTTAGAAAATAGTTAAGACAATTTCTTTGTGTTTTTTATATTCTGGTATTCATTAGCATAGGCAAGCCTAAAATTATTCTCCCCAACCCAATTAATCAAATAAATTTTGTATCCTCTATTAATTGACCCTGACATTTCTATTCTGTATGAAAATTAGTTAAATCTATCTAATTCCAAGATTTGACAGAAGTAATACCTAGAAGTCATTAGTTCAGAATTTGATGCTATATAAGTTTTATTAAAAATAACAATAAAAAGTTATAACAGTTGTTCAAATTCTGCAGCTCACTCAATTTCCTTGAGGTTCAAAGTTTCTTATTTCTTTGACTGATTTGTGAATATTCCCTGTTAACACCTTGGCTGAGTGTCCAAATTATGCATCTCTGAATTCTCCAAGTAATTCTCAAGTTTCACTAAGATGAATACTAAATTTTCACATTTGGGTAGTTCTTTTCTGAATGCTACTCAATTACACATTATCAAGTCTAAAAGAAAAAGTTGCTTATTTTTTTCTTCTTTTAGGACTGAATCTTAATGTCCAAGAATTATTGGCCTATTGTTTGGGCAAAAAATACGATACAAGTTTCTATTTCCTGTTAGATTTCCAATTTCTATTGTTATTTTTCCTTTCACTCC